>JARYGA010013564.1:0-51171 GCA_030545235.1 Helianthus tuberosus
ACCCGACTGAATAGTATGAATTATTCTACTCCAAAGATTACGTTTCTCAACATTTGTTTGTGGAGCATAAACATTGATAATATTTAACCGAATAGAACCATCCAAAATCAAACCCGACACATGAAGAAAATTGTTGTCTTTTAACATCGAATCCTTAGAGAAAACCTTCGGATCCCAAATGTTAACCAAACCACCCGAATTACCTATAGCGTCAACACACTCACATTCGAAACCCAAACCTCCCCAATAGTTCAAAATCACACTATCTTGTATGTCACTAGCCATAGTTTTCTGTAACCCCATAAAAGAAATCCCAAACTCGTTTTTAAGTCTCTTAATCCAACCCGATTTACCACAAACCCCTATGCCACGAATGTTAATAGATAGGCAATTCATGGCTTACCCCTTTGTAACCCTTCATAATTAATCGATTCTTGAATCAAAGCGTTGCAATTAGTTAAATCGGTGCCCAACTTCTCACCCAAAGCAATTGTAGCAAGAACCTCCTCAGCTTGTGTATCATTGACTTCAGTAACCGACAGAGAATCGTCTTCTAATTCTATATTATCGCCCCCTTCAATAAGTCCAGGTTGTCTGTTAAGGTCCAACGAGTCTGATCCATTGGCAAGCGAGACATTCACCTGGGCCTCACTATTAACTTTCTTATTATTATTATTTAGGCCCAACAACTCATCCAAACCAAACAAATCATCATTCTTGGGCTTCTTGACATTTTTCAGGCTTTCTTGACTGCTCACATAACCGAAACTGGGCCGGCCCACTTCATTCTTTTTGAATGTTTTCCTTTTATTCACATTCGAAACTGATTGTAACTCCTCACCTTCTGGACTCTCCTCAAAAGGAAAGTCAACTGCTGGCATAAAGGTAACATCAATATTTTCCAAATTGTCAGCCCCCTCATCAATATGCAATGATTGTGTCTCATTAATTCCCACATTAATACCATTATCCGTTTCCAAATTAAACTGGTCTTCATCCTCGTTGACTTCTCCGACCACCTTGCCTTGGACATCCGGTACACCTTCCAATGACCGGTCAGCCAAAGACTCATCAGAATCTGACTCCGAAGCTTCGTTATCCTTCTGAGTAGACTCCTCTACAAAATATGGGGTCCACTCGCCGAATTCCTCTGCTACCCAAACTAGGAATTTACGACCATTCCAGTTGATGACCACCTCTCCTTCGATACGTTTACCATCCCCTAATAAAACACCAATGTACTCGTAAGAAAGATCCTGATCTGATTCTTCTTTTCTTGCGTTGTGAACCACCTTCCCAAATAACTCTCCAACAGCATCATCGACTTCATTAGTGAACAAGTGTAACGGAACTCCCTTAACCTTCAACCATGCCAATCTCTCAAAGCCTAACGGCTGACCAGACCACATAGTAACAGAGGAAAACTTATCCATAGCCAGCTTAGATGCCTCATGAACTGCCTCTGCCGATTCCGAATCTTCAAAAGAAAAGAGCACATCCAAGCCTCCCAAGTAATGAACTTTACCAAGACCCGGACATAATTCACGTAGAATAACTTTAATGTTCTTTAGCCATTGCAAATTAACCATCTTTGCTACCAACGCTCTTCCATGCAACGATGAAAAAGCATTGACCCGATTATCAACATCCAGTTTCTTCCCCACCAGAGAGTCTTTAAACGACCTCTCTTCAACAACAAACGAATTAATCCTTGGGTCCATACGAAAACCCTCCGCCCGGCCATTGTTAACAACATAAGACTTCTTATTACGCATTGCTTCTTGTCGAGTGTTGATCTCCCCGCCTTCAAGAACAAACCTAGCGATGCTGAACCATAACTTGTACTCTCCCATTTGAATATTACGTAAACTCTTGAGCAAATCTCCTTTGTCTTTCACGTCGAGCATGGAAATGAAACCAAACCTGTTTCCTCCTTTGTCCCTCTTTCTAGCGATATACAAATCAAAAATCTGGCCAAACGGACGAACCTGTTCAGCCAGATCAGTCCCGCTACAACCCTCTGGTAGATTAGTAACAAACAATTTCGTTATCCGGCCTTGTATGGTCTCCGGGATAGGGATCCGGTGACGTCTCTCCATTTCTTTGATATGTGTACATCGATGAAGGATAGATATATATTATTTTCTCTAGAAAATTGTGAGGACTAATTGGACAAAAAGGAGATTATATAAATTAAATCATCTTGGATGCAAGGGGAGATCAGATGCACGTGACATTGGGCTGTTATTTGGTGGAGCACATGACCCAGCCAACTTGAGTTTCTTGTGACGCATGGACCAAGCCCATTTGTTGGTGCATGTTTGTGACAACAACTTAGATTTGGTCTTTGGATATCTTGTAATTAGTTAAACGATAAACAGTTAGCGGGTTTAGCTTTGTAATAGTTAGTTATAATGTTTGGGCTAACCAAACCCATACTTATGGGGATGGGGGCGAATTGGGCTTGTCCAAATTCGCAGTCCATGATGTTTAACCAAGCCCAAGTAGCAACCTTGTGTTATATAAACAAGGTTAGGCTTTAGGGTTTAGGTTAATTAGCCAAAACAGTTTTGTGAGTATTTTCGTGAGAGCATAATCAGCTTGGACGAAATTAGTGTGGTTAGGGATCTTGATTGATTGTAATCACTTTGATAGATAATCAATAAAGATCCGGTTTGAAAGTGAATTGCTGTTTCTGTTTTCTACTCGTTTCTGTAATAAATCTGATCTAGAGGATTCCGCACTCTAGGTTAGATAAACAATTCTGTGAAAGATCCATACGAATAGGGGACCTACACCATTTGTTTTGTGTTGGGCGACAACAAGAAAAAGATCAACGAAAAAAGGAAGGCGGCCAATAAATACCATCATTAGGGGACGCACGAAGAGGAGATTTTTTTGGAGGCGGCAGAACAGTTGAAAACCATCAGGATCGAGAAGAAGAAAGGAAAAAAAGAATTGGTTCGAGGCTTCAAGCCGCGATCAAGATTTACGTCCAGGTTTGCAATTTATTAGTGTTCAGTTTTAATAACTTTGTGTTTTTTTTAAACTTGATACTATGTTTTGTTTATCGTTTGAGACTTGTTTCTTTTTAGCGACTATGATCCTTGGCTAGTTCTTTCATGCTACCTGGGTTTAGATGAACTTGATGATTGTAATGCGATTTTGACATGATTATGATTATTTGATGTGATTTACATAACTTTGCCTTGTGATTGATCTTGATATTGCATGTTGGTGTGTTTTGATTGATTATTTGTTGACGAATTCAACGGTTTAGGCACATAGAAATATCCCCTAGACTTAGAGTTTAATTTGAATCGTTGATCTTAGGGTTTTCGGTTTGAATATTGAGTTGAGAAATTGACCAACTCGATTAATAATTGAAATCAATATACTAAAACTTGCATCCTTATCTTGTGACTCGAAAGACGATTAAGGTGAGCTAGGTTATTAGCTAATCATTGGTGGGTAGATTGGGTGACCGATAGCTCGGGCTCGTTTATTACATCGTGGTTAAGGTTTCCTAGGATTTCAATCTTCAAGGTTTGGTTTGGTTTGCTTTGCGTTTTGAGAGTTTTGGGGGTAGAGTTACTTTCATTGCTTGATTCTCATAGGATTTGGTATCGATAGGTCGAGCCGGTTTGTTCTAGCACTTCACATTTCGTCTTTATCTTTCGTTTGATACATCTCTAGCGTGGGGTTAATCGAGGGAGTAGGATATTTAACCATTGTCACTGTCAGAGTAGCATTGCATGATTTTAGGGATTCGATACCTAGGTAGTTCTTTCTCCTCATTGTCTGCTTCCCGTCACTTCACCAATCTTGCTTTCTCTATTATTTTATTTACTCGCTTTCGTAGAATTAGAAAAATCCCAAAAACACAAATTAAAACCAATTAAGTAATTAGTTGAGTCAGAGTCTAGTTTAGCGTCGCTAGTGTCTCGTGGGTTCGATACTCGGACTTCATTAGGCTTTACTACGTACGATAGGTACACTTGCCTGTCAGTGGTCTAGCATTTAGAGAGTCTTAGTTTATAAATTTAAAACTAGGGTGTCTAGATTAGGTTAGTAGTTTTTACAGACCACATTTACCACATCAGTTACAATATTGAACCGAGTGCGGGTCACCACAATTAGTACAATAGTTATTCCAATAATCATCCTCCTCATAGGTGTAGTTGTAACCTCCTGAGTATTGATCCATAAGAATCACTCAGCAGACCACAACCAAGTCTCGAGATCAGAAAACAAAAATAAAAACGGAAACAGAGGCTGGACACGGCCCCGTGTTCAGTGGACACGGCCCCGTGTACAGAATTTGTATATGGGCGTTTTAATTAAAGTTACTGATTTCGTTGAGCACGGGGCATGTTCAGTGGACACGGCCACGTGTTCAAGCTCTGTATCTGGGTGTTTTATGAAAAATATGCAGCACGGCCCCGTGTTCAGTGAGCACGGCCCGTGTTCAACTTACTGTAAATGCAAAACTAAACTAAAATGCAGAAAAATGTGCGCGCGTTTTGAAAAACTTATTAGGCCGTCGATTTTAAGCTTTCTTAAAATCCTTGTGTCCCCGGCAGCGGCACCAAAAACTTGATGCAGGTTGGTGTGTATATGGATTTAAGTATATTTTAAGCCCTTTTTACACGTTAGTCAAGTTTTAAATTTATAAACACGATATTTTACTAACACCAAACACACATATGGGCAAGTGCACCCATCGTGAGCGTAGTATAGTGTTGGCAAGATACCGAGGTCGTCCAAGGACACAAGAGCTTTTAGTACCGGTTTATCCTCAACGTCTAATCAAATCAAAAGTTAGAAAAAGGTTTTAAACAAGTAAAATAAAAACTAACTAAATGCTGAAAAATAAAATAAAAGTAAAAACAGATAGACAAGATGAATCACTTGGCTCCGACTCGTGTTTAGTGTAACCTTTGATTATTTCCGCACTTTTGCACTTTTTAAGAGATTATCTTAGTTATTGTAGTAGGCCCCTCTTTTGAAGGTGACATTACCCTCAACCCAGTAGTTTGAGTCAGCAAGGATACAATCCTAAAGGGTCGGATTATTGAAAGATAATTAATTAAGTTATTAATGCATATTATGGTAGGCCCCTCTTTTGAAGGTGACGTTACCCTCGGCTAAGTAGTCTGAGTCAGCAGGGATACAGTCCTAAGTAGCCGGGTTAAAGTATTAATAGTAGCTTACATATGAGGGGATCAAAGAGTTTGGACCCCCGCCATCCAATACCGGTGGGTATTGAAGGAGGTCCTACTAAATTTGACCCAGGTCCTTGCAGGATCTATACACTGAACAAGGCAAGACTCTTACCAAACCGTTCCCTTAACCCCCGACCAGGTAGCCAACATATCTCCATATAGACCGTGGAGATATGAATGGTGAAAATCTTTTATTTTATATAGACAGTAAAATAATGCCAAGACACCACGGACAAACGATAAGGAAGAATCGCCTTCAACATAAGAAACTAGTTATTAAAGTCATTAATACATAACCAAGTAAAAAGTGCGAAAAGATTAAAAATAAAAAGTATTACACTAGACACTTGTCTTCACCAAGTGATGTAAGAGACTTAGGCAAACATGGCCTTTGATTGTCAAGAACTCTTATGATCAATCTTGGATCCTGAGACGACTCACACACTCTATGATGGACAATGGATGATAGTGGTGGATGATGGTGTTGTGATGGTGGTGGGTGGTGGGTGAAGTGTGAGAGAGGTGGTGTGCCAAGGGATGGTCTGCAAATGAGCCAAGCACCCCTATTTATAGGCTGAACAGTAGCTCGGGCACGGCCCCGTGTCCATCCTCTTCTCTTCCTTCATTAATTGCAATTTGTCTGCATTAGTTGACCACGCCCCCGTGTGCAGAAGCATATCTGTACTATCAAGATTTCCTCAGATTCTGCGAATCTTAGAGTTGACCACGGCCCCGTGTCCGCTGGGCACGCCCCCGTGGTGGGTGATAGAAGCTTCTATAGCTTTGTCTTTTATGCTGGCACTTGGGCACGCCCCCGTGTTCACTGAGCACGGGGTGTGTTCAGTCTTCTGTCTTCTTGATTTTGCTTGGGAAGATGCTGTCGGGGGGTCGGGCATGCCACGTTTGTTCCTTTTCTTGTATTTATGTTAGATTTAGCTGCCTTTTTGCTTCTTTTGTTAATTTGAGCTCATTTAATCCTGAAAATACAAAAGGAAGACAAAAACACACTTTTTCCAACATTAGTACTAAAAAAGGGTTAGTTTTATGCCACAATTGATGTAATTTATATGTTGCATTTTGTACACATCAGCAGTCAACCCGCAGTCATTGGTATCGATAGGTTCATGTCGATAACTAACATGCTTCGTTTTCCTCTGTGTACGTGCTGGTTATGCGTAAACTATTTCGAACTCTATATGCTATTATCAAACTTGTATGCTCACCTTTACACTATGTGTATTGACTTTATTTTAACGTATGTGACAGGTGCCTAGGATGCTTATCTGCTAGGAAATCGAGTCTAGAATAAGGTCTTAGAGGCCAACAAATAGTTGTCTGTACAAATGAAATCTGAGTTGTCGGAACAGAACTATTTGCCTAGATTTTGTCTGTAATAATTGTATTATCTTTTAAGACATGGTATGGGACATGTTACTGTAAATTAATCGGTAATGATAATTGTTATGGAAACTTCTGGACAATCTGTTTCGCTCAGTGCCATGCCCCGATGTTTCCGCCATCAGTTGGGGTGTGACAGCAAGGAGCAACTGCGCTCCTGTAGTGGTTCGAGAGTATCGAGAGCACATTCAGACATGTGCAATGTCTGAATGAGCGAAAGGTTGAATTTGCATCAAGTGTGTTCGAGAAACGTGCTCTTACGTGGTGGAATGGAGTGATGCGTGATAGGGGTGCCGAAGTGGCATTGGCACAGACATGGGAAGAGCTTCGAGCTCTCATGATGAAAGAGTTTTGTCCCCGTCACGAAATTCGGGCTTTGGAACGAGAGTTTGACGATCTAAAGCAAGATGGGGGAGAACACCGTGCGTATACGGATCGTTTTGAGGAGCTCAGTCTTCTGTGTCCTACTATGGTTACCCCGTTGGAGAAAGCGATAGAAAGGTATATCGATGGTTTACCCGATTCCACAAAGTATATTGTGACTGGCATTAATCCTACTACTGTCACACCCCGACCACGTGTAACATACAAAACGTGGCGGAAACGTCGGGGAGTGTTGTAACAGAATTAATGTTTCATAACCATGGATACCAAAAAGTGTTTTGTTTTATTAAACATTGAATAATTACATCGTCTGGAAATCTAAATACACAATTTAAACATAGTCTATCATTGTTATTGAGTCACTAAGGCCTTGTCCAGTTCTATGTGAGCATGCATCCTATCAATCGATATCTTTCAACAATACCTGAAACACATGTGAAAACGAGGTCAGCAAAGAAATGCTGGCGAGTACATAGGTTTTGTGAAAATAAGATTCATGACTTCTGTTTAAGAAAATGTTTAGTCATGAACCTTGTAATTTGCTTTGTCTTTGTAAATCATTTGAAAAATAATAAGTTCAGATGATATGTATAAATAAGAGAATAATGCATGATTAAATGAATAACCATGTAAAATGAGTTTGTATAAGTTAAGTTGTTTGTACAACAATGTATTGTGAAAAGTATGTTATTTGTATAAAATGTTATATGTTTAAATTGAAATGATTTAAACAACGCTACGATATGTAATACTATATAAGCACTTATATATAGGAAGTACCAGCGGCGTATCCACCATGCTTATATCGTATTACACACGCCTCGTTACTTAAATCACTTACTCAAACCAAACCAACCATGTAAGATGTCTATGTGTAAACCAACTGCCAAATGTATTGGAATAATATGTCAAAATGTTCATGTCAAGATGTAAATCATGTTATGTATAACCAATGTCAAAAGTGTTTGTGTCAAATGTAAACCATGTAATGTGTAACCAAAATGATATGTATGGCTAGTGAAATGCATCAACTAAACCATAGGTGAAACGCACAAAACAAAGTATTGAAGTAAAACTTGGTTTAAATCAATACTATGTTTCGTGGAAATGCATGATCAAATGTAAATCATGTCCAAATGTTTACCCAATCGTTAAAACATTTTGTGAAATCGTTCAAATCGTTCTTGTTGTTTTAATCGTTCAAATCGTTCTTGTTGTTTTAATCGTTCAAATCGTTCTTGTTTTAATTGTGAAACTACTTTATGGTCGATTTTCTAATAACATTCAAACCTTCTTGACTCGTTCATCGTTCCAACTCGTTCTCGTTCTAAACAAACCCTTACCAAAGGGTAAATTAATAATTACAGATTCAGTCGTTACCCAAAATACCCACACATAACCATGGGTATAGAGAATAACGGGATTTGTCAGATCCTATGGTACCATAACCTAATACTGGTCGGCTTGATCATTGCTAATGAATGTCATTGGTTATGTAACTACAACCAACAAGTTTGTTCACTTTATTGAAATCGTTCTTGAAACCATTGTAATTGTTTTTGAAACCATTGTAAACGTTCTTGAAATCATTGTTAAGACATTTAGCACATATGAGTCACCCCAAAACAGTTGAAAACAGTAAAAGAGGGGAATAATGTACTCGCCTGAGAATGCTTAGAGGTCTTGAACAACAACCAAACAAAGCTAGAGGGAGCACGGAATCAGTCGGCAACCTAAAACTATATAAATAAACCGGACTTAAATCGGGAGATCGGATAGGATGAGGCTTGGTAAACCAAATGAGTATTGGAACTCATATGATATGGTTTAACAAGGCCTACATACTACATTGAGACTAACCTAAGTGCTTTCGACCCATCGCGACCCATTAAGGTAACATACGCTACTTTAACGCGTCGTGCGCGCAAAGCGCGTTCGAGACGTTTAACTAGTCCTATGACAAGTATTATATGCCTAAACGTGTTTAATCATGTTGTATAATCAGTTATGTACAAAAGTTTAGGTTACATAAGCTTAATTACCAATTATACATGAAAAGGGTATTTTGGTAAGTTACCTAAGGCACATAAACTACCTATCATACAACTACTTAAACGATGTGACCATAAGGTATAACCTTGGAAGGTTATTCCCTATATACTATGGTCACCTAATGTGCTTGGTCGAATACTAATGATCGACCAAATGGGTCGGGTTCAAAGGTATAAGCGATTTATCAGAACGCTTACCCTTACGACCCTAGACAACGTGGTAATCAGTAGGCATAGTCCCAAGGGACTATAACCATCGTGATTACAATCACGTTGCGAAGTTCAAACGAACTTCGCATTGACCATAACTGGTCAACGCTGAAAGTCAAACAAAGTTTGACTTTCAGACTCGAAAAGCAATAAAAGAACGAAAGAATACTTACGAAGGGTCCCCGAATGCTAATCTAGATCAAAATAACTCAGGTATGAAACAATGGTTCCAACTTAGAGTCTTTAAGATCAGATTCTTGTGAGTTTGAAGCAAATGGGGGGTGGGGTATTTATAGTTTTCGGATAACCGTTAAGATCGTTTCTTGGAAAATGTGATTGAATCTAGTGCGTACACTTGTTGGAAAGTTATGGTGGCTAAAAATGACCCTAAATGAGCTGAATGGGCAGTTGTGAGTGTGTGGTTGTGGATTAAACAGCTGGAATCAGCTGACTAATCGATCTTATCTATTCTGGAGGGCTGACGCGGCCCGCTTCAGGATCAGACAAACCTCAGGCGGGCCGCCTGGGGCTTCTGATCAGAACATAAGTTTCAAAAGTGACAGTTTTGGTCCCTGTTGTGTTTTAAGCCCATTTCCGGCACTTCTAAGGCCCGTCAAGCCAACTTTAAGGCCCTAAAATGATGCCTAAACATTGTGGACATGAAACATGCTAAAAAATATGTCGGATGTTGGTTCGTTTGGCCGTACGAACGCGATGTTCGCTTAATTACGACGGAATGCGCACAAGCGCGAAAAACGATCCAAAATGCGTGACGAATGGATTTTTCTTATGCCAAACACTAAAATAAAATATTTTAGTGCTTACATAAATTTTTGGATGTCCAGATGTATTCAGAACGTAAGTTATGCGCGAAAATGCAAACTTGTGCACTTTTTGACACTTTTAGTCCCTGAATGACCCAAAAGTTTGTTTTAGCATACCGAACCCCTCAAAGCCTATTTCTAAGCTATGTGAAGGATATTTATGGTATGTTTAATTTATGGTCATGTTCCGGAATGTTTGTTACAGTTCAAATTGGCATACTTTCGCAGTTTGTCAACTTTAGTCCCTGTAAGCGATTTTAACTTGGTTTTGCCATACCAAAGCCTTCGAAACTTATTTCTAAGTTCTGTAAAGGTTATTTAAGGTATGTTAAGCCTATTTCACTATTCCGTAGTGTTCGTTGCATTAAACTGGTTATATTTACGCATCAGATCGCGTATAACCTTCTAGAAAGTGATTTAAAGCTTGAAATCGAACAAAATTTGATATGTGCAAATGATACACATATTTTTACAAATCCCAAGTATGAAAAACAAAATTTCATTGGTTTGGCATTTGTTTGATGGTCGCAGTGACACAGGTGTCACAGTCTCCCCTACTTTAGGAAATTTCGTCCCGAAATTTAATTAGAGGAAACCTGTGAGAGCTTGAAAGCATGAAGTTGAAAAGATCGAACAACATTGGTTAGGGTTCTGAACTTCTAGTAACCTTAATAACATTATGCTTGCAATGTAAGAGGGACACTTATATACAAGTATATGAAGCGCCATTGGTGCGTCCACCATACCTTCATTACATCGTTCTCATTTTGTTATTGTTGTCGCTATCGGTTCTTACACATAATAAATCTTACTGGGTTTCTGTGCACTAAATTTCATAATTATGTACGCGTCCATAATTAGACAATTCCTTGCACAGTTTACACAGTCTATTTTATAACGTGTAGGGTAAAACCAAATGAACAATCCTGTGATGCGTGTGACTAGACCGCCATAGAGTCCTTTTAATTAAATCAATAAATGATCTAAATAGACTATCAAGGAGTCTGTTCAGCTACATCACTAGATGTCGTTCTTTAACCAAATTGTGAATCAATCTTTTTTTTTACTAGACCACTAAAAGGTCTCTCTTCGAGTCATGAAATGGTACTATATAATCCCAAGGGTCTTAACTACCACGTAGAAGCCCATTAAGGATTTAAGGTAGTACCTTTTGAATATCCTACTATGAATCCCTTATATATAGATATAAAAGATTCTATGAGGATTTTGAAAATCGGATCACACAAAAACATAAAGGAGAACACATAACACGTAATCACATAATCGCATAATTGTTAAATTTGTTATCTTTGGACACGGGTATTTAAAGCATACTGGGAACCAAATCCTTAATTGCAGCAATTTGGATGGATCCACAAGAATACCCTGCTTGTTGACTACATGACAAAAAAAAAAAAAAAACTGAACTTCTTTAAGCCAAAATTTCCTCTTGGAGGATTTAGCGAAAAGTTTGTTCCTTCTTTAGGGGTTCCAATGTCAACGAAAGTGTTGATCGTGATCGGCTCGGGATATGAATAGATCAAGATGTCATTAATAACAATGACGAACTGATACAAATAAGGCTTGCAGACTCTATTTATTAAGTCCTTGAAGATGGCTGGAGCATTTGTCAACCCAAAAGGCATGACTGTAAACTCGTAATGGCCATACTTCGTGCAGAAAACCGTTTTGGGAATATCTTCTTCGAGAATACAAAGTTGATGATACCCAAAACCCAAATCGATCTTGGAAAAGCATGAAACGCTATGCAGTTGATCGGAGAAATCGTTGATTTAAGGTAGGGGATATCGATTCTTGATGGTAAGCTTACTAGGCTTACGTTAATCGATATACATTCGAAAAGATCCATTTTTCTTTTCACAAAGAGGATAGGAGTTTCTCCAAGGTGAAAAGTTCGGATGGATGAATCCTTTATCAGACAACTCTTGAAGCTGTTTTGATAATTCTTGCATCTCGAACGGTGCAAGACAATAAGATACTTTAGATTTAAAAGAAACAAGTGTTTGAGGTTCTTAGGGAGATCACAAGTGATCATAAAAATGACTGAACCACACGAGTAGTTTTGTCTTTGTGTTGACATCATAAGGTTGGATCAAACATTCATACAATTGCATTAGTTAAAAAATAAAACCACAAATTTTTATTTATATAACAACCGCATTGTCTTTAAATGTTACAAGATAACAACCAGAGGAAATACAAAATGCTAATTGTTCACTCCTTCATCATTGAGTGCCTCATTGATGTTAAACACTCGACCACGTGCTGGATTCACATTGACGTTGACGTTCGCATTTGGGTTTGCGTTAGCATTTGTATTCACCAGTCTCGGACAGTTGTGGCGGAAGTGACCAATCTCTCCGCAGTTGAAACATGACCCCAGTGGGAATCTCGCAGCATTCCCTTGAACCGGAGCTTGAACCTGAGCAGCCTGATTTTGTCCCAAACGACAAACATTGGCCAAATGCCCAAGTTTACCACACGTCGTGCATTGCCAGCAAGCTTGTTGTACCGCGTGATGACCGTTGCAGCGTGCACAATGAGGTGCGGTACCGGCATATGCTTTCTTTGCAGGTGGCTGAGCTGGTGGGTTCCGCGGGTTCTGAGCAGTCTGTGCTGTAACAGCAAAGTTCTGAACACCCTTTCGCTTTCTTGATTTCTTTGACGTCTCACCTTCCTTACCCTTCTTGTTTTGACCTTTCTTGCTATCCTCCTTGTCAGACCCCTGCTTCTTACCTTGTCACCCTTTCTGTGTAACTTATTCTTCCGAATCTGCGACTCAGTCAATGTCGCAGCTAACTCGATCGCCTGACGGAGTGTGGTAGGGCTACTACCAGTAAGGATGTCTTATACCGAGTCAGGTAGGCCGTCGATGTACCTTTCGATAGCCTTGTCGAGTGGGGTAACCATTGTCGGGCAAAGCAGACTCAACTCCTCAAACCTATCAGTATACGCCCTGTGCTCACCACTATCTTGCTTCAACTCATCAAATTCCTTCTCCAAAGCTCGCTGCTCATGACGAGGACAGAATTCCCTCATCATAAGGGCCCTAAGTTCAGCCCATGTCTGTGCTAGAGCAACTTCTGCACCACGATCCCTCATAACCCCGTTCCACCATGTGAGAGCCCTCTTCTGAAACACACTCGAAGAAAACTCGACCTTGCGATTGTCAGGACACTGCACGTGGCGGAAAGTATTCTCAATGCTCTCGAACCATTGAAGAAGCCCAGTCGCTCCTTCAGAACCACTAAACTTGAGTGGTTTAGCCTGGTTAAAATCCTTGTATTTGCATGGAACATTGTTGTTGTTGTTGGCTTGGTTCCATTGAGCAAAGAGGTTTGGGAATTGAGCAGCCATTTGCTGCGCAATGATTTCTGCCAATTCGGCAGTCGCTATCTGGCTTTCACGTCGAGGAGGCATTCTAAAAGAGGAAACATGAAAGGAAACGAGTGAGAGAATTAGACGAAAAGAATGAGATGAAACAAATCTGATGAAAGCAAGGATAGTGGTCATTTGTTTGTTACTACAAAGCAACAACCGACACACAGTGACTAACCAAAGTAAATGGATCAAAAATAATGTATCGCGAAGACATGCTCGCCTATAAGTGAACACTCATCCCAAGAATTCCTAGGTAAGCACAACTGGTCTCGCGTCTGATGAGATATATACGAAGTGCTTGCCTAGACAGAAAACCCCGAATACAGGCATTCACCCTTCCAGTTTGCACGTGTTCACATTATTTAAAACCCAAAACCTTGACGAGATTTTGAAAACTCAAAGGGGTTCAAAACCATATAACAGAGGGTTCAAAACCTTACAATAGAGGGTTCAAAACCTAGTAATCAATCATCCTAGAACAGATGATTAGTTTTCAAAGCGGTTTTGAATTTTATGTTCTTGTTGTGGTCGTCGACTAAGGATAGGTGACGGTATTGTTTTATGACTAAACGCAAGTAAACTCGCGTTAGGGTCCTAAGAAGGTTATAGACTAGGTCAAAGCATTACTAATAACCTAATTCCCTATAACCATTGGCTCTGATACCATCTTATCTGTCACACCCCGACCACGTGTAACATACAAAACGTGGCGGAAACGTCGGGGAGTGTTGTAACAGAATTAATGTTTCATAACCATGGATACCAAAAAGTGTTTCGTTTTATTAAACATTGAATAATTACATCGTCTGGAAATCTAAATACACAATTTAAACATAGTCTATCATTGTTATTGAGTCACTAAGGCCTTGTCCAGTCCTATGTGAGCATGCATCCTATCAATCGATATCTTTCAACAATACCTGAAACACATGTGAAAACGAGGCCAGCAAAGAAATGCTGGCGAGTACATAGGTTTTGTGAAAATAAGATTCATGACTTCTGTTTAAGAAAATGTTTAGTCATGAACCTTGTAATTTGCTTTGTCTTTGTAAATCATTTGAAAAATAATAAGTTCAGATGATATGTATAAATAAGAGAATAATGCATGATTAAATGAATAACCATGTAAAATGAGTTTGTATAAGTTAAGTTGTTTGTACAACAATGTATTGTGAAAAGTATGTTATTTGTATAAAATATTATATGTTTAAATTAAAATGATTTAAACAACGCTACGATATGTAATACCATATAAGCACTTATATATAGGAAGTACCAGCGGCGTATCCACCATGCTTATATCATATTACACACGCCTCGTTACTTAAATCACTTACTCAAACCAAACCAAACCAACCATGTAAGATGTCTATGTGTAAACCAACTGCCAAATGTATTGGAATAATATGTCAAAATGTTCATGTCAAGATGTAAATCATGTTATGTATAACCAATGTCAAAAGTGTTTGTGTCAAATGTAAACCATGTAATGTGTAACCAAAATGATATGTATGGCTAGTGAAATGCATCAACTAAACCATAGGTGAAACGCACAAAACAAAGTATTGAAGTAAAACTTGGTTTAAATCAATACTATGTTTCGTGGAAATGCATGATCAAATGTAAATCATGTCCAAATGTTTACCCAATCGTTAAAACATTTTGTGAAATCGTTCAAATCGTTCTTGTTGTTTTAATCGTTCAAATCGTTCTTGTTTTAATTGTGAAACTACTTTATGGTCGATTTTCTAATAACATTCAAACCTTCTTGACTCGTTCATCGTTCCAACTCGTTCTCGTTCTTAACAAACCCTTACCAAAGGGTAAATTAATAATTACAGATTCAGTCGTTACCCAAAATACCCACACATAACCATGGGTATAGAGAATAACGGGATTTGTCCGATCCTATGGTACCATAACCTAATACTGGTCGGCTTGATCATTGCTAATGAATGTCATTGGTTATGTAACTACAACCAACAAGTTTGTTCACTTTATTGAAATCGTTCTTGAAACCATTGTAATTGTTTTTGAAATCATTGTAATCGTTCTTGAAATCATTGTTAAGACATTTAGCACATATGAGTCACCCCAAAACAGTTGAAAACAGTAAAAGAGGGGAATAATGTACTCGCCTGAGAATGCTTAGAGGTCTTGAACAACAACCAAACAAAGCTAGAGGGAGCACGGAATCAGTCGGCAATCTAAAACTATATAAATAAACCGGACTTAAATCGGGAGATCGGATAGGATGAGGCTTGGTAAACCAAATGAGTATTGGAACTCATATGATATGGTTTAACAAGGCCTACATACTACATTGAGACTAACCTAAGTGCTTTCGACCCATCGCGACCCATTAAGGTAACATACGCTACTTTAACGCGTCGTGCGCGCAAAGCGCGTTCGAGACGTTTAACTAGTCCTATGACAAGTATTATATGCCTAAACGTGTTTAATCATGTTGTATAATCAGTTATGTATAAAAGTTTAGGTTACATAAGCTTAATTACCAATTATACATGAAAAGGGTATTTTGGTAAGTTACCTAAGGCACATAAACTACATATCATACAACTACTTAAACGATGTGACCATAAGGTATAACCTTGGAAGGTTATTCCCTATATACTATGGTCACCTAATGTGCTTGGTCGAATCCTAATGATCGACCAAATGGGTCGGGTTCGAAGGTATAAGCGATTTATCAGATCGCTTACCCTTACGACCCTAGACAACGTGGTAATCAGTAGGCATAGTCCCAAGGGACTATAACCATCGTGATTACAATCACGTTGCGAAGTTCAAACGAACTTCGCATTGACCATAACTGGTCAACGCTGAAAGTCAAACAAAGTTTGACTTTCGGACTCGAAAAGCAATAAAAGAACGAAAGAATACTTACGAAGGGTCCCCGAATGCTAATCTAGATCAAAATAACTCAGGTATGAAACAACGGTTCCAACTTAGAGTCTTTAAGATCAGATTCTTGTGAGTTTGAAGCAAATGGGGGTGGGGTATTTATAGTTTTCGGATAACCGTTAAGATCGTTTCTTGGAAAATGTGATTGAATCTAGTGCGTACACTTGTTGGAAAGTTATGGTGGCTAAAAATGACCCTAAATGAGCTGAATGGGCAGTTGTGAGTGTGTGGTTGTGGATTAAACAGCTGGAATCAGCTGACTAATCGATCTTATCTGTTCTGGAGGGCTGACGCGGCCCGCTTCAGGATCAGACAAACCTCAGGCGGGCCGCCTGGGGTTCTGATCAGAACATAAGTTTCAAAAGTGACAGTTTTGGTCCCTGTTGTGTTTTAAGCCCATTTCCGGCACTTCTAAGGCCCGTCAAGCCAAATTTAAGGCCCTAAAATGATGCCTAAACATTGTGGACATGAAACATGCTCAAAAATATGTCGGATGTTGGTTCGTTTGGCCGTACGAACGCGATGTTCGCTTAATTACGACGGAATGCGCACAAGCGCGAAAAACGATCCAAAATGCGTGACGAATGGATTTTTCTTATGCCAAACACTAAAATAAAATATTTTAGTTCTTACATAAATTTTTGGATGTCCAGATGTATTCAGAACGTAAGTTATGCGCGAAAATGCAAACTTGTGCACTTTTTGACACTTTTAGTCCCTGAATGACCCAAAAGTTTGTTTTAGCATACCGAACCCCTCAAAGCCTATTTCTAAGTTATGTGAAGGATATTTATGGTATGTTTAACTTATGATCATGTTCCGGAATGTTTGTTACAGTTCAAATTGGCATACTTTCATAGTTTGTCAACTTTAGTCCCTGTAAGCGATTTTAACTTGATTTTGCCATACCAAAGCCTTCGAAACTTATTTATAAGTTATGTAAAGGTTATTTAAGGTATGTTAAGCCTATTTCACTATTCTGGAGTGTTCGTTGCCTTAAACTGGTTATATTTACGCATCAGATCGCGTATAACCTTCCAGAAAGTGATTTAAAGCTTGAAATCGAACAAAATTTGATATGTGCAAATGATACACATATTTTTACAAATCCAAAGTATGAAACACAAAATTTCATTGGTTTGGAATTTGTTTGATGGTCGCAGTGACACAGGTGTCACAACTACTGTTCGTCACGCGATCGAGTTGTCTGCTACCCTGACTGAGTCTCAAGTCAGGAAGGGTAAACTTACCCGCAAGGGTGATAAGAAGAAGTCGACCGATTCTGTCAAGGAAAAGGGTAAGGGTAAGAAAGGTGAGTCGTCAAAGAAGTCGAGAAAGCGAAAGGGTGCTCAGAACTTTGCAGTTACGGCTCAGAACCCTCAGAACCCACCGACTCAACCTCCTTCAAAGAAAGCGTATGCTGGTACCGCACCTCACTGTGCTCGCTGCAACGGTCATCATGTTGCACAGCAAGCTTGCAAGCAATGCACAACGTGTGGTAAACTTGGGCATCTGGCCAACATTTGTCGTCTGGGTCAGAATCAGGTTGCTCAGGTTCCAGCACAGGTTCAGGGGAATGCTGCTAGATTCCCACCAGGTTCATGTTCCAATTGCGGAGAAATGGGACATTTCCGCAACAACTGCTCGAGGTTGGTAAATGCAAATGCGAATCCGAACGCAATCGCGAATGTGAATCCCGCTCGTGGACGAGCATTCATTCTGAATGCGAATGAGGCGAGGGCGGACAATGAGGTTGTTAACGGTATGTTCCTTGTTAACAATCAACTTGCATCTATTCTTTTCGATTCTGGTGCCGATAGGAGTTTTGTTTCGTTATCTTTTGAGCCTTTACTTGCGATACCTAGAACTAAACTAAGGAAACCCTTATCTGTCGAAGTTGCTACTGGTAAACATCTCATGCTCGATTCTATTATTCATGGTTGTCAGTTGAACCTCGATAACCATCATTTTCCTATTGACCTCGTGCCGATGCAACTCGGGAGTTTCGATATTATCGTTGGGATGGATTGGTTAACCAAACACCATGCTGAGGTGGTTTGTTTCGATAAGATCATTCGTATTCCTCTTTCGTCTGGCGATGTTCTGGAAGTTCGTGGCGAGAAACCATCTGGTGGATTGAAACTCATGTCGTGTACGAAAGCCCAACGTTACTTACGAAAAGGATATGTTGCTTTCCTAGCACATGTCACCGAGGAGAAAGGAAAGAACAAGAGTATTCAGGATATTCTGATTGTTCGGGATTATCCAGAGGTGTTTCCCGATGAACTGCCTGGTTTGCCCCTAGTTCGTCAAGTCGAGTTTCATATTGACCTTGTACCTAATGCCAACCCGATTGCGAAAGCACCTTATCGTCTTGCACCATCTGAGATGCAAGAATTATCGAAACAGCTTCAAGAGTTATCTGATAGAGGATTCATCCGACCGAGTTATTCACCTTGGGGTGCTCCTGTCCTCTTTGTGAAAAAGAAATATGGATCTTTTCGTATGTGTATCGATTACCATGAGCTTAACAAGCTTACCATCAAGAATCGATATCCCCTACCTTGAATCGATGATCTCTTTGATCAGCTGCAAGGTGCTACCTGTTTTTCCAAAATCGATCTGTGTTCTGGGTATCATCAGCTTCGTGTTCTCGAAGAAGATATTCCCAAAACTGCTTTCCGCACGAGATATGGGCATTACGAGTTCACCGTCATGCCTTTTGGTTTGACAAATGCCCCAGCTATCTTCATGGACTTACTGAATAGGGTTTGTAAGCCTTATTTAGACAAGTTCATCATTGTGTTTATCGATGATATTCTCATTTATTCGAAGTCTCAAGCTGATCATGAGCAACACCTTCGTTTGACTTTGGAACTCCTAAAGAAAGAACAACTTTTTGCTAAATTCTCCAAGTGTGAATTTTGGCTTAAAGAAGTTCAGTTTTTGGGACATATTGTCAACGAGCAAGGTATTCATGTGGATCCATCCAAGATTGTTGCAATCAAGGATTGGAATACACCAACGACACCTACAGAAATTCGTTCTTTCCTTGGTCTCGCTGGATATTATCGTCGTTTCATTTCGAACTTCTCGAAGATTGCGGTTCCACACACTGCTTTGACTCAGAAGAATAAGCCTTTTGAGTGGGGACCTAAGCAAGAAGAAGTGTTCCAAACGCTAAAACAGAAGTTATGTGATGCTCCTGTTCTATCTTTGCCCGATGGAAACGATGATTTCGTTGTCTACTGTGACGCGTCTAACTTAGGCCTTGCTTGTGTTCTCATGCAACGAGGCAAAGTTATAGCATATGCGTCTAGACAATTGAAAGTTCACGAGAAGAACTACACGACTCATGATCTTGAGTTGGGAGCTGTGGTTTTCGCACTTAAAATCTGGAGACACTGCCTCTATGGAACGAAGTGTGTGGTTTTCACAGACCACAAAAGTTTCCAGCATATTCTTAATCAGAAAGAGTTGAATATGAGGCAACGACGATGGGTTGAACTCTTGAACGACTACGATTGCGAGATTCGCTACCATCCTGGTAAGGCGAATGTCGTAGCCGATGCGCTTAGTCGAAAAGAGCGAGTCAAGCTTCATTCTATTTAAATTCTATCTGATCTTCAAACTCGTGTCCTTCAAGCTCAGCAATTTTGTGTCTCACAAAATTTGATGGGTAAGGAATTACTACATCAGCTTGAGCTTAAGCTCGAAGCGAAGGACGATGGTTTGCTCTATTTCAAGGATTGTTTGTGGATCCCAAAACAAGACGATCTTCGCACTTTAGTGATGGACGAATCTCATAAGTCTCGATATTCTATCCATCCTGGTGCGGATAAAATGTACAAGGATCTTCGTACTCAGTATTGGTGGCCTGGTATGAAGAAAGAAGTTGCCTTGTATGTAGCGAAATGCCTAACTTGTCTCAAAGTCAAGGCTGAACATCAACGACCTTCTGGCTTGCTTATACAACCAGAGATACCGGTTTGGAAGTGGGAGAACATTGCTATGGATCTCATCACTAAATTACCGCGTACATCTAAAGGTCACGATGCAATTTGGGTTGTCATCGATCGATTAACGAAGTCAGCTCATTTTATTCCGATTCGCGAGGATCTATCTGCTGATAAACTTGCAAAGATTTATGTTGATGAGATTGTATCACGACATGGTGTTCCTTTGGATATCATTTCCGATCGTGATGCTCGGTTTTCATCTCATTTCTGGAAGACCATGCAATCTGCTTTGGGAACCCAACTAAATCTAAGCACTACTTATCATTCCCAAACAAATGGACAATCTGAGAGAACGATTCAAACTTTGGAGGATATGCTTAGAGCATGCGTGATAGACTTTGGTGGTAATTGGGACTCTCATCTGCCATTGATCGAGTTCTCTTACAACAACAGTTATCATGCTAGCATTAATATGGCACCATTCGAAGCTCTCTACGGTCGAAAATGTCATTCACCTGTCTGTTGGAATGAGATCGGTGAAGCTCAGCTTACTGGACCTGAGCTCATTCTGGAAACAACAGACAAAATCAAGAAAATTCGTGATAATCTTGTGACAGCTAGAAGCCGTCAAAAGAGTTATGCGGATATGTGACGCAAGCCCCTAGAATTTCAAGTCGGAGACCATGTCCTACTCAAGGTGTCACCTTGGAAGGGAGTGGTGAGATTTGGAAAGAAAGGAAAACTTGCACCACGATATGTTGGACCATTTAAGATTGTTGAAAGGGTTGGAAAGGTTGCCTATCGACTAGAGCTACCTCCAGAGCTTGGAAATATCCATCCGACTTTCCACGTGTCCAATCTGTGAAAGTTTTTAGCTGACGGTGATCTTCACATTCCACTCGACGAAATCCAAATCGATGAAATGATGCATTTTGTCGAGAAACCTGTGGAGATAGTGGACCGTGAAGTCAAACAGTTGAAGAACAAACGAATTTGTTTGGTCAAGATTCGTTGGGAATCCAAACGTGGCCCAGAGTTTACTTGGGAACGTGAGGACCAAATGAAGGCGAAATATCCGCAATTGTTCTCACAAGTTTCCTCTAGTTAAAATTTCGGGACGAAATTTCCTAAAGTAGGGGAGACTGTGACAACTGTGCTCTGTAATCGATGAACAATGTAAAACAATGTTAAATATTAATAAAACAGTGTGCTTTGGTGTTATTATATGTATATTTGTGTTTGATGATTTTACGATTTGGTTCGATTCCGATTTCAAGCTTTAAATCGCTTTCTGGAAAGTTATACGCAAACTGGTGCGTAAACGCAGTCAGTTTAACGTGACAAACACTCCAGAATAGTGAAATAGGCTTAACATACCTTAAATAACCTTCACATAACTTAGAAATAAGTTTTGGATGGTTTGGGGTGTTGAAAACAAGTTTGTTCGATCGCAGGGACCATTTGTGTCAAACTGCGAAACTATGTCGATTCGTATGGCATCAAATAGTCCGGAACTTGATCATAAGCTAAACATACCATAAATAACCTAAACATAGCTTAGAAATAAGCTTTGAGGGGTTCGGTGTGCGAAAACATGCTTATTTGATCTTATAGGGACTAAAAGCGTCAAAAACGACGTAAGTTTGCATTTACGCGCATATCTTACGTTCAGACCACATCTGGACATCCAAAATTTTTGTACACACTAAAATATTTTTATTTTAGTGATCGGCATGCAAAAATACCGTTCGTCGCTTAATTTGGATCGTTTTCGCGTCCGTTTGAGTTTCGTCGTAATTTGACGAACAACACGACCGTACGACCAAACGAGCCGACATCCGAGAGTTTTCCGAGCACATTTTGAGTCCTCTAAACTGTATTGACCTTGTAGAGCCTTGAAAATGGCTTAACAGGTGTCAAAAGTGCCTGAAATGGGCTTAATTACATTGCAGGGACTGAACTTGTAAATATCAAAACTGTTGCTGATCTGCTGAGCTTACACGGGCCGCGTAAGCCCTGCCTGTTTCTTACACGGGCTGCCTGAGAACGCCCAGTTCTAGAAACTTGATTTTTAGCAACTGTTTGATAGATTAGGGGCTGTTATGCAAAGATCTTTGTGTGTTAACCAAGTTAACACCTCTCCAAGGCTTCTAATAAGCTTGTAACACTTGTATGGCTATGATTTTTGCTTGGAGACCACACAAACAAGTGTCATGATCTTGTAAGTTTGCAACAAGTATAAATAGGCATGCCATTCTTCCATTTTTCCTCACATTTGATATGAGAATTCTCTAAGTTGTTGTGATTATTCACTACATACCTGAGAATACTTGGAATCAAATCTCTTTGGACCCTTTGTAAGTCCTCTTTCATTCTTTTATCGCTTTCCTAGCTTAAAAGTCAAACAGTGTTTGACTTTCAGCTTTGACCACGAGTTGGTCAACGAGAAGTTCGTTTGAACTTCTCAACGTGAGCGTAATCACGATGGTTATAGTCCCTAGTGACTATACCTACTGATTACCACGTTGACTAGGCGTAGTGACGAGTCGTAGTTTCGGTCAAAATGCGCATTTAAGCGTATTTTGCAACCAAACTACTCTTGGTATCAAAACACTTTTTTTGATATCAAAACTTGTTTTCTAACTTAGTTAAGCATGTTTTAACATGCTTAGCTCGTCACTTTTAGTTTAGTGCTTGTTTAGAGTCGTAAGTCAAACGGTCTAAACCACCGCTTAGACTTTCGAACTCGACCCGTTTGGTCGATCATTAGGATCCGACCAAGCATGTTTAGTGACCATAATTGCATAGGGAATAACCTTCCGAGGTTATACCTTATGGTCACCTAGTTTAAGTAGTTGTATGATAGGTAGTTTATATGCCTTATGTAAAATGACCAAAATACCCTTTTCATGCATAATTGGATTTTAAGCATATGTAACCTAAACATTTGTAACTTAACTGATTATGCAACATAAATTAAACATGTTTAGGCATATAATACTTGTCATAGGACTAGTTAGACGTCTCGAACGCGCTTTTGCTCGCACGACGCGTTAAAGTAGCGTAAGCTACCTAAACGGGTCGTAACGGGTCGAAAGCACTTAGGTTAGGTTCCGATTTAGAATGTAGGCTTTGTTAAACCATATTATATGAGTTCCAATACTCATTTGGTTTACAAGACCTCATTCTATCCGATCTTCCGATTTAGGTGTCGATTTATTTACTAGTGATCCGATTACTAGGTACTACTTGAATTTCCTTGGTTTGTTTGAGCTTCGCTAAGATCTTTAGATCAAGGATACCTTTCTATTCAAAGTGAGTATATAGTTCCCCTATTTTACTATTTTCAATTGTTTTGGGGTGATTCATATGTATTAAAACGATTTCGATATTTAAACGATGGTTTCAAAAACGATTAAGATGGTTTATATTAAACTAATAACGATTTCGATAATGTGAACAAACTTGTTGGACGTAGTTACATAACGAATGACATTCATTAGCATTGATCAAGCCGACCAGTACTAGGTTATGGTACCATATGATCTGACAAATCTCGTTATCAGACTACACCCATGGTTATGTGTGGGGGTTATATAGGTAACGACCGAATCTGATGATTGTTAACTTACCCTTTGGTGGTTTGTTAATGCGAGAAACGAGATAGTCGAGTCACGAAGGTTTGAATGTTATTAGCGAGACGACCAAAAGTAGTTTCAAAATTAAAACGAATACGATTTGGAGACGAGTTAAACGATTTGAAACGACTTAAACGATTTGAAACGACTTAAACGAGATAAACAAATTGGATAAACGATTGGTTATGGGTAGTGATTAGATAATGGGATGGGTGTAGCATGATAAAAGCATGGTAGATATGCCGCTGGTACATCTTATATATAAGTGCTTTTATCGTATTACATTTCATGTCATTATTTAGTTCACTCGGGAAACGATTTTGAAACGATGTCACACAACGAGGTTTTCGAAATGATATAAACCATACGAGTTTTATTAATGAGTTTTTTTTGAGACGTTTTACGAATTGGTTTACTAAAACAAATGTTTTAAGGTTAAAAATCATGGCTACGAGATTTTATAAACTATAACCATCTTGATTTAAGTTGGTTAATTATGTTGCAATACACTTTTCAAAACGAGATTTGTACTTTTGACTCTTGTAGTCTAATGAGGTACTGCAACATATAAACGAGCCATGAATCCGACACTCTCATAAAACTTATGTGCTCGCTAGCATTTCTTTGCTGACTTTGTTTTTACATATGTTTCAGGTGGTATTGCTTGATGTTGGTTGCTAGGATGCATGATTCACATAGGATCTGGACAAAGCCTTAGTGACTTAATAACGATAATAGACGATGTTTAATTTGTTTGTTTGGTTAAAGACAATGTAAATTACTTAATAAATCAATGAAACGAAACTTTTAATTACCATGGTTGTGAAATGATAATTATGTTACAACACTCCCCGACGTTTCCGCCACGGTTTGTTGTTTTAACGTGGTCGGGGTGTGACACATAGGCACGTATTTTGACCGAAACTATGACTCGTCACTACACCTAATCAACGTGGTAATCAGTAGGTATAGTCGCAAGGGACTATAACCATCGTGATTACGCTCACGTTGCGAAGTTCAAACGAACTTCATGTTGACCATTGACCGGTCAAAGCAGAAAGTCAAACACCGTTTGACTTTTACGCTTAAAACACATAAAAGCATGAAAGAAACTTACAAGAGGTCCAAGCTAGGAAGTTTTGATCTAAAGATTACTCAGGTATGAAGTATACACTCCAACTTAGAGTAAAATCAGATCAAAGTGTGAAGAAAATGAATGAAAGGCTTGGGTTTATATAGATTTCGAAGAACCGTTAGGATCGTTTCTTGTAATTTGAGCTTCGATCTGGACCTTACAAGTGTTGCCCATGGTTTTGAATACCATGGGAACCTAAAAACCAGTCCACAAGTTGAAGAAACCATGGGTAAAATCAAAGGCAGCAGATGAATTGTAGATTCAATGAATCTGCTGTGCTGGAGACTGCTTACGGACCTTAAGAGGTCCTCCATATGGTCCGTATGGCATGTGCAGATCAGCAAGTTTCACTTATTTAAAGTTTAGTCCCTGAACTTCGTTTTGTCGCGTTTCGGCACTTCTAACACCCGTCAAACCCATTTTTAAGCTCCATGATGAAGTTAAAGTGCAGGGAACATGAAATATGCTTGAAAACATCTCGGATTTCGGTTCGTTTGGCTGTACAGTTGCGTTGTTCAGTTAGTTACGACGGAAATCGTAATGGACGCGAAAATGACCCAAATTACGCGACGAGTGAAATTCTAACATTCCAAACACTAAAATCAAATATTTTAATGATTACAAAAATATTTGGATTTCCGGATATGGTCAGAATGCTAAATATGCACGAAAATGCATACTTTCGCAGTTTTGACGCTTTTAGTCCCTGTGATCAAAAAGTTTATTTTTGCGCACCAAACACCTCAAAGCCTATTTCTAAGCTATGTAAAGGATATTTAGGGCATGTTTAACTTATGATCAAGTTCCAGAATGTTCGTCACTATACGAATCAGCAGACTTTCACAGTTTGACGCAAATAGTCCCTGAGAGTGAATAAACTTGTTTTTGACACACCAAAGCCTTCAAAACTTATTTCTAAGTTATATAATAAATTCATTTAAGGTATGTTAAGCCTATGTCACTGTTCCAGAGTGTTTGCCGCATTAAACTGATTATGTTTACGCATCAGTTCGCGTATAACTTTCCAGAAAGCGATTTAAAGCTTGAAAATGAACTAGAATCAAAATGTGAAATTGTTAAACATAAATAAACAAATTTTTGAGACCAAAACACATTGTTTCTTTGATAAAAAATAGTGTCCTATATCGTGTGTGTTTACGGAGCACAAGTGTCACAGATGATCTCTTTGATTAGCTACAGGGTGCTACTTGCTTCTCAAAGATTGATCTACGTTCTGGGTATCATCAGCTTCGAGTGCATGAGGAAGATATTCCCAAGACTGCTTTCCACACAAGATATGGTCACTATGAGTTCACTGTTATGCCTTTCGGTTTAACAAATGCTCCTGTTGTTTTCACGGACTTGATGAATAGGGTTTGTAAGCCTTATTTGGACAAGTTCATCATTGTTTTCATTGATGACATTTTGATCTATTCCAAGACACGAGCCGATCATGAGCAACATCTCCGTCTTACTATGGAACTCCTGAAGAAAGAACAACTTTACGCCAAGTTCTCCAAGTGCGAATTTTGGCTTAAGGAAGTTCAATTTTTGGGACATATAATGAACGAACAAGGTATTCATGTAGATCCCGCCAAGATCAGTGTGATTATGGATTGGGATACACCTATTACTCCAACCGAGGATGGTTCATTTCTTGCTCTCGCGGGTTATTCCCGCCGTTTTATCGAAAACTTCTCCAAGATTGCAGTTCCTCTCACTGCTCTAACTCAGAAGAATAAATCTTTTGAGTGGGGATCCAAATAGGAAGAAGCATTTCAGACCTTGAAACAGAAACTCTGCGATGCACCTATTCTATCTTTACCTGAGGGCAACGACGATTTCGTAGTATATTGTGATGCATCCAATTTAGGCCTTGGCTGTGTTCTCATGCAAAGAAACAAAGTCATAGCTTATACATCGAGAAAGTTGAAGATACACGAGAAGAACTACACGACTCATGATCTTGAGTTAGGTGCAGTAGTTTTTGCTCTTAAAATCTAGAGACACTACTTGTATGGTGCAAAATGTGTGGTTTTCACTGACCACAAGAGTCTCCAGCATATTTTCATTCAGAAAGAACTTAATATGAGGCAACGACGTTGGGTTGAACTTCTAAACGACTACGATTGCGAAATTCGCTAACATCTTGGTAAGGCGAATGTCGTGGCCGACGCATTGAGTCGTAAAGAACGTGTCAAGCTTCACTATGTTCAGGTTTGATCTGATATTCGAACCCGCATTTCTCAGGCTCAACATACTTGTATCTCACAAGATTTGATGGGTAAGGAATTACTATGTCATATTAAGCCTGATCTTGAACTGAAGGACGATAGATTGTATTATTTCATGGACCATTTGTGGGTCCCAAGTCAAGACAATCTTCGCACCTTGCTAATGGATGAAGCTCACAAGTCTCGTTATTCTATTCATCCTGGTGCAGACAAAATGTATAAGGATCTTCGAACCCAGTATTGGTGGCCGGGTATGAAGAAAGACATTGCCTTATATGTGTCCAAATGCCTTACTTGTCTTAAGGTTAAGGCTGAACATCAACATCCCTCTGGATTATTGGAGCAACCAGAGATACCAGTTTGGAAATGGGAAAACATTACTATGGATCTCATTACCAAGTTGTCACGCACTAAGAGAGGTCATGACGCCATCTGGGTAGTTGTTGATCGTCTTACCAAGTCAGCACATTTCTTGCCAATTCGTGAGGATATATCTGCCGACAAGCTTGCTAAAATCTATGTGGATGAGATTGTATCCCGTCATGGAGTTCCTTTGAACATTATTTCTGACAGAGATGCTCGATTCTCATCTCAATTTTGGAGAACCATGCAATCTGCTATGGGAACCCAACTTAATTTGAGCACAGCTTATCATCTGCAAACGGATGGTCAATCTGAAAGAACAATCCAAACACTAGAGGATATGCTTAGAGCTTGTGTGATCGATTTTGGTGGTAGTTGGGATTCGAATCTATCGTGGATTGAATTCTCCTACAATAATAGTTATCACTCCAGCATCAACATGGCTCCTTTCGAAGCTTTACACGGTCGAAAATGTCGTTCACCAGCCTGCTTGAATGAGATCGGTGAAGCTCAGCTTACTGGACCTGAGCTCATTCTAGAGACTACAGATAAGGTTAAGAAAGTTCGCGATAACCTTCAGACAGCTCGAAGCCGTCAAAAGAGTTACGCGGATAAACAACGCAAGCCCTTGGAATTTCAAGTCAGTGATCACGTCCTACTCAAGGTTTCACCTTGGAAAGGTGTAATCAGATTTGGAAAGAAAGGAAAACTTGCACCTAGATATGTTGGACCATTCAAGATCGTCGAAAGAATCAGAAAGGTGGCCTATAGACTTGAATTACCTCCTGAACTTGGAAATGTTCATCCAACTTTCCACCTGTCCAATCTCAAAAAGTGTTTAGCTGATGAGAACCTCCACATACCACTTGATGAAATTCGTGTTGATGACACGATGCACTTTGTTGAGAAGCATGTGGAAATAATGGACTGTGAAGTCAAGAAACTCAAACGTAAGCGTATACCTATTGTCAAAGTTCGCTGGGAATCTAAACATGGACCAGAATTTACTTGGGAATGTGAAGATCAAATGAAAGCAAGATATCCACATCTATTCTCACAAGTTTCCTCTAAATAAATTTCGGGACAAAATTTCCTAAAGTAGGGGAGACTGTGACATATGTGCTTGTATAATCATTGTACAAACTCTGAATAGTTCAATTATCAATAAAATAATGTGATTTGATCCCAATATTAGTTTATTTATGTTTGACATTTTGCACGTTTTGATTTTTGTTCAATTTCAAACTCTATATCGCTTTCTGAAAAGTTATACGCAAAGTGATGCGTACACGTAATCAGTTTAATGCAACAAATACTCCGGAACATCAACATATGCTTAACATACCTTAAATAACCTTTACATAACTTAGAAATAAGTTTTAAAGCGTTTGGTATGGCAAAAACAAGTTTATTCGCTTACAGGGACTATTTGCGACAAACTGCGAAAGTCTGCCGATTCGTATAGTAACGTACATTTCGGAACATGATCATAAGCTAAACATACCATAAATATCCTTCACATAGCTTAGAAATAGGCTTTGAGGGGTTCGTTATGCAAAAATATGCTTATTTGATCAAACAGGGACTAAAAGCGTCAAAAAGTGCATAAGTTTGCTTTTACGCGCATATCTTACGTTCTGAACATATCCGGGCATCCAAAAATTTTTGTAATCATTAAAATATTTTATTTTAGTGATTGGAATGCTAAAATTTCATTCGTCGCGTAATTTGGATCGTTTTTTCGCGTCCGTTCGTGTTTCGTCGTAATTAACCGAATAATGTGACCGTACGACCAAACGAACCGACATCTGAGATGTTTTCAAGCATATTTCATATTCCCTATACTTTGACATCATTATTGAGCCTTAAAAATGGGTTAACGGAGCTTAAACGTGTCAAAAATGGGCTTAAATACATGCAGGGACCAAAACTGTAATTATTGAAACTGTTGCTGAACTGTGGCTCGCTCGCGGGGCGCGTAGACTCTAGCTAAGTCTTACGCCGGGCGCGACAGCCCCTATCTGGGCAGAAAATCAGTTTCAGCAAACAGCAGCTGTTCCTTGAGTTTTTAGACATGGTTTTCAATGCTATGGGCTTGTTTTTGGAATCCCGTGGTATTCTAAACCATGTGACACACATGTAGGGCCAAGATCAAAGTTCAAAACACTTGGAACGATTTTAATGGTTCTTGATTTCCTATATAAACCCACCAAATTTCACTTTCAAACTTGCTCATTCAGAATTTTCTTCTCTAATCTGCTATTGGGGCTATCCCTTCTTGGTTGAAGGCTCATTTCTTCTAGTTTTCTTGTTCTTGATCCAAGCTTGGACCCTTTGTAAGTCTCCTTCATGCTAGGTTATGCATTTCAAGCATGAAAGTCAAATAGTGTTTGACTTTCTACTTTGACCTAGTTATGGTCAACATAAAGTTCGTTTGAACTTTGCAACGTGAGCGTAATTACGATGGTTATAGTCCCTTGTGACTATACCTATTGATTACCACGTTGATTAGGCGAAGTGACGAGTCAAGTTTTGGTTAAAATACGTATTTATACGTATCTTGCAACGAAGCTATTTTCGGGTATCAAAACACTTTGTTTTGATATCAAACTTGTTTTCTAACTTAGTTAAACATGTTTTAACATGTTTAACTCGTCACTTTTAGTCTAGTGCTTATATAGGATCGTAAGACAAGCGGTCTAAACAACCGCTTAGACTTTCGAACCCGACCTGTTTGGTCGATCATTAGGATCCGACCAAATATATTTTGTGACCATATTTGTATAGGGAATAACCTTTCGAGGTTATACCTTATGGTCACTTCGTTTAGTTAGTTGTATGATAGGTAGTTTATATGCCTTAGGAAAATGACCAAAATACCCTTTATGCGCATAATTCCATTTTAAGCATATGTAACTTAAATTTTGCCACATAAACTGATTATTAAACATGTTAGGGCATATAATACTTGTCATAGGACTAGTTAGGCTACTCGTTTGCGCTTTTGCGCAAATGACGCGTTAAAGTAGCGTAAGCTACCTAAACGGGTCATAAGCACTTAGGATAAATTCCGATTTAGAATGTAGGCTTCGTTAAACCATATCATATGAGTTCCAATACTCATTTAGTTTACGAAACCTCATTTTATCCGATCTTCCGATTTAGGTCCGGTTTATTAACGTAGTTACCTATATTAGGTGTCGTTTGATTCCGTGATCCTTCGAGCGTTACTTGATTGTTATTCCAAGATTACTAAGCAATATCAAGTGAGTACATAGTCCCCTCTTTTACTGTTTTCAAATATTTTGGGGTGATACACATGTGCCTACCTGTTACTTTCGTGTTTTTCATGCTTTCATGACATATACTTGCTATGTTCATTAGTACGCATATAGTACATGATTTCATTTATGTTTTGCTATGTATGTTGACTCAGCATGCTAGCACATTGATTTCATAAACACATTTGTTGCATATGTTTACTTAGCATATGGACACATTGATTTACATTACATTTCTGCTATGTATGTTTACTGAGCATGCTAGCACATTGATTTACATAACATTTCTGCTTCGTATGTTTACTTAGCATACCTATTACATTGTTTTCATACAACATGCTTACATTTGGTATGACATTTGGTTTGTTTAACGAAACTAAAATACGTTCATTAACATTGATCATGCCGCTCGGTAGTATGTAGTGGTACCATAGGAATTGACAACTCCCATTCCTGGAATCCTAGGTTTGTTTGGACGTAAGGAATGACAGAATCTGAAAACATTTTTGATAAACCTTTGATTTGTTTAAAGGTTTATCCTACAGTCTCAAGGCTTGAATGTATGCGTTTAACATTACCGCATAAATGTTTGTATCAGTAAAGCATTGATTTTGCAAAACATAACTTTTGACTTAAACTATGATATAATCAAATACATTGTTTTGTACATTTTACCTATGGGATTGAGTAATACTTTTATTCACCATACATATAATTTGATTTCACATAGACATTATACATATGGTTTGAGTAGATATTTCTTGCTTCCATACATAATATTTGATTATACAAGACATGATTTACATTAACTTTAGACATTGGTTTAAACAAAACATTTTGGTGGATATTTGGTAAGTGATTTAAATAACGAGGCGTGTGTAATATGATAAAAGCATGGTGGATACGCCGATGGTACTTCCTATATATAAGTGCTTTTATGATATTACATATCGTAGCGTTATCTAAATCATTTCGACAAAGACATGATACATTTTATACAAACAACATATTTTCACAAGACATTGTTTTACAAACGACTTAACTTATACAAATTCATTGTTACTTGGTTATTTATTTAACCATGCTGTATTCTTTTATATCATCTGATTTTCCTATCGATTTTCGTATGATTTATAAAAGAAAACATTTTCATAAGGTTCATGACTACTTTTTGTCAAACATTTCTTTTAACTACAAGTCATGAATCCTGCATCAACAAAACCTATGTATCTCACAGGCATTTTTATGCTGACGTACCTATTTTCAAATGTGTTTTCAGGAGCTGATGCATAGGGTTGATCAGGGTACACTTAGGCGGACTCGGGCCTTAGTGACTTAAAAGATGCAAGACTAGTTTATCTTTTGTTATGTTTCCTTTGTTTTAAGACAATGTAATCTTTTTAATTCAAATAAAATGAAACTTTAAATACCATGGTTGTGAAACAATAATTCTGTCACTCCACTCCCCAACATTTCCGCCGTGGTTTGTTGTTTTACGCGGTCCGGGTGTGATATATAAATAGGAGAGTCTTGGTTCATTTCATAACTTTTGGAACTCTTAGCTCACTTGAGAGAGAACTTGTGAGAGACTTGATTCAAGGTGCTTGTAACTTTTAGATTATCAATTGAACCAAGATTATATTTACGTTCTTATGTTTGATCCACTCACGTACACGGATTCCGCACGTGATACTTGATATTCGCAATCATCGGGATTACGAAATCTTTCCAGAAACGCACATGCAAGAAGTAATTAAACTTGTTTTCTATTGATAATATGAAAGTTCACAACCATGAAAACAACTGCAAGCGTTTCCCCTCTTGATCAGCAAAGTTACAAAGACCAAGACCCTACACTCCTATTTATAAGCATAGTACATCCATAACTACATATCTACGAATGAACCTCCCTTCGTATGGATGCACATGTACGAATGGACCACCATGTTACGGATGGACTCATTTACGAATGAACTTGAATGTAACGGATGGACTAAGCTGTTACGAATGGACTTGTTAATTCGTCCGAATGGACTCTATCTCCATTCGTACGAATGGACTTTAACACCCATAAACTTTATGGATTGCTCAGTTCAACACCAGTCTTGTCTCATCTGATTAAGCTACGATACATGATTGAATGAAAGCGATAGACATATGCACTCACAGACTCCCCCTTGGATACTGCTGCAGTCAATCTCGTAGCTTTCTGTCTTCTCTCTTACTCTGAGTCTTCTTGAAGCTTTGATATCTTCAGCACCATAGACTCCCCAATGCTCTAATAAGCTTCTCTTGATTCTGCATTCTAAATCCTCGGCTCCCCCTATCTTCAGACTTTCTCTCTCTCCCCCTCTCTCTCCCTCTCTCTTCAGTTTCTCCTCCAAGATAGTCACCTAACTCTTCTATTGCAAGCTCCCCCTTTCTTTGAGCTTTTCTTCAGACTCCCCCTTAGCATCAGCTATCAGGATCGTAATCTGACTCAACATCTTAAACACAAATATTTAATAGTGAAAGCATTTTGGACTGGTGTGACACCTGTGTCACTCCAACCATCAATCAAATGCCAAACCAATGAAATATTGTATTTCATACTTGGGATTTGTAAAAATATGTGTATCGTTTGCACATATCGACTCTTGTTCGATTTCAAGCTTTAAATCGCTTTCTGGAGGGTTATACGCGCTCTGATGTGTAGATATGACCAGTTTAATCCAACGAACACTCCGGAATAGTGAAATAGGCTTAACATACCTTAAATAACCTTTACATAACTTAGATATAAGTTTTGGAAGGTTTGGTATGGTGAAATCAAAGTTTATTCGCTTACAGGGACTGAATTTGACAAACTGCGAAAGTATGCCAATTTGAACTGTAACAGACATTCCAGAACATGACCATAAGTTAAACACACCTTAAATATCCTTTACATAGCTTAGAAATAGGTTTTAAGGGGTTCGGTGTGCTAAAATAAACTTTTTGGGTCATTCAGGGACTAAAAGTGTCAAAAAGTGCACAAGTTTGCATTTTTACGCATAACTTACGTTCTGAATACATCCGGACTTCCAAAAATTTATGTAAGCACTAAAATATTTTATTTTAGTGTTCTCCATAAGAAAAATCCATTCGTCGCGTCATTTGGATCGTTTTTCGCGCTTATGCGCATTCCGTCGTAATTAAGCGAACATCGCGATCGTACGGCCAAACGAACCGACATCCGACATATTTTTGAGCATGTTTCATGTCCACAATATTTAGACATCATGTTAGGGCCTTAAAGTTGGCTTAACGGGCCTTAAACATGTCGGAAATGGCTTAAACATCAACAGGGACTGAAACTGTCAAATTTGAAACTTGTTTTCTGATCTGAAGAGCTAGGCGGCCCGCGTGAGCCCAAGCTTAAATCTTAGGCGGCCCGCGTCAGCCTCTCTGATCAGATAATATCGAACAGTCAGCATGTTCCAGCTGTTTTAACCACAACCACACACTCACCACTTGCCTAATCAGCTGATAAGGATGGTTTTTAGGCACCATAACTTTCCGACACTTGTACGGATACGATTAAGGCACGATATTCGACAAACGATCTTAACGGTTTGGGTATTCCTATAAATACCCAACCCACTTAACTTCAAAAATCACTAGAATCTGATCTAAGTGACTCTAAGTTGTGTAACAACTGTGCTTGTAATCACTATGAACAGTTCTGTTATCAATAAACCAATGTTATTTGATCATAATGTTTGTTTTGTTATGTTTTACATTTTTCATGTTTTGACTTTTATGTAATTTCAAACTCTACATCGCTTTCTGGAGAGTTATACGCAAACTAGTGCGTAAACGTACTCAGTTTAATGCGAGAAATACTCCGGAACATCATCATATACTCAACATACCTTAAATAACCTTTAAATAACTTAGAAATAAGTTTTGAAGGCATTGGTATGGCAAAAACAAGTTAATTCGTTTACAGGGACTAAATATGACAAACTGCGAAGGTATGTCAATTTAAACTGTAACGAACATTCCGGAACATAACCATAAGTTAAACACACCTTAAATATCCTTTACATAGCTTAGAAATAGGCTTTGAGGGGTTCGGTGTGCTAAAATAAACTTTTGGGTCATTCAGGGACTAAAAGTGTCAAAAAGTGCACAAGTTTGCATTTTCGCGCATAACTTACGTTCTGAATACATCTGGACATCCAAAAATTTATGTAAGCATGACTATATTATATTTTAGTGTTCGCCTTAAGAAAAATCCATTCGTCGCGTCATTTGGATCGTTTTTCGCGCTTGTGCGCATTCCGTCGTAATTAAGCGAACATCGCGTTCGTACGGCTAAACGAACCGACATCTGAGATATTTTTGAACACATTTTAAGTTCCCTATACTTTAACTTCATTTTAGAGGTTTGAAATGGGGTTAACGGGCCTTAAACGTGTCAAAAATGGCCTAAATACAGTTCAGGGACCAAAACTGTAAATCTGCCAAACTTCACCCCTACGATGCGCAGGGACTTTTGCCCTACGATGCGCAGGGGGTCTTCTGACCAGATGCAGAGTTTTTAAAACAGGCTGTTTGCACATGTTTAATCCTCCACCACATGTTTTCACTTGCTTAGTCACTAGATAAGGATGGAATTAAGCTTCCATAACCTTGCAACAAGTGTACGGACTAGATCTTTTCCCCTTTTCCAAGAAACGATCCTAGCGGTGGACCAAAAACTATAAATAACCCAACCCCCTTTGTTCAAAATCACTAGAAATTCACTTTGAGAAACTCTAAGTTGAAACATTTGTTTCATACCTGAGATTTTCGAATTGAGTTTAGCATTCGGGGACCCTGGGTTAGTATTCTTTCGTTCTTTTCCTTATTTTTACTGCTTTTCGAGTCAGAAAGTCAAACTTTGTTTGACTTTCAGCGTTGACCAGTAATGGTCAATGCGAAGTTCGTTTGAACTTCGCAACGTGAGTGTAATCACGTTGGTCATAGTCCCTTGGGACTATGCCCACTGATTACCACGTTGTCTAGAGTCGTAGGGTAGGCGATCTAATAAATCGCCTATACCTTCGAACTCGACCCAGTTGGTCGATCATTAGGATCCGACCAAATACATTAGGTGACCATAGTAAGTAGGGAATAACCTTCCGAGGTTATACCCTATGGTCACATCGTTTAAGTAGTTGTATGATAGGTAGTTTATATGCCTTAGGTAAATTACCAGAATACCCTTTTCATGTATAATTGGTAAATAAGCATATGTAACCTAAACCTTTGTCACATAACTGATTATGTAACATGTATAGGCATATAATACTTGTCATAGGACTAGTTAGGCGGTCTGAACGCGTTTCACGCGCACGACACGTTAAAGTAGCATAAGCTTCCTAAACGGGTCGTAATGGGTCGTAAACAATTATGTTAGGTTTCATTTAGTATGTAGGCTTTGTTAAACCAAATGACACGAGTCTCTACACTCGTTTGGTTTACGAAACCTCATTCTATCCAATCATCCGATTAAGGTCCGGTTATTAACATAGTTACCTATATTAGGTGCCGTTTGATTCCGAGATCTCTAGCATTACTTGGTGATTATCTTTATACATCTGAGCAATCTCAAGTGAGTACATAGACCCCTCTTTTACTGTTTTCCAAACTGTTTTGGGGTGGAACACATGTGCCTACTTGTTACTTTCATGCTTTCCTGTTTTCACATCATATACCGACTATGTTTGTTAGTACATTATAGTACATTGATTTACATGACTTTTCTGCTATGTATGTTGACTGATAACATGCTAAGCACATTGATTTACATTACCTTTCTGCTACGTATGTTGACTGATAGCATGCTAGCACATTGATTTACATTACCTTTCTGCTACGTATGTTGACTGATAGCATACTAGCACATTGATTTACAAGACTTTTCTACTTTGTATGTTAACTTAGCATACTTAGTACATTGTTTTCATATGACATGTATACAACTACTATGACATTTGGTTTGCACAAACGGGTCTTTATTACGTTCATTAACATTTGCTACGCTGCTCGGGAGTAAGTAGTGGTACCATAGGACTTGACAAATCCCATTCCTGACATCCCGGGTTTGTTTGGATGTAAGGAATGACTGAATCCGAATACAATTCTTTTGATAACCTTGACTGAAAGGGTTATCCGACTGTCTCAAGGCTTGAATGTATGCGTTAACTCACCACATAAATGTTCGTATCAATGTATCATGCATCACTTTACAAAACATAACTTTTTGATATAATCAAAATACTTTGTTTTGTACATTTTTACTTATGGTTTAAGTAGTCTTATTTTACTTACCATACATATCATTTTGGTTATACATTACTTGACTACTTTTGGACTATCAACATTTGACATGGTTTATACAAGGACTTTTGACTATTGGTTTAAACATAGACATTTGACTTGGATATTTGACATAGACATTTTTACATGATTTACATCTTGACATGAACATTTTACATTGTTTGGTTTGGTTTGATTAAGTGATTAAGTAACGATGCGTGTGTAATATGATACAAGCATGGTGGATACGCCGCTGGTACTTCCTATATATAAGTGTTTGTATGGTATTATATATCGTAGCGTTATTTGAATCATTTCAGTTTTATACATAGAACATTTCATACAAATAACATACTTTTCACAATACATTGTTTTACAAACAACTTATCTTATACAAACTCAGTTTACAATGGTTATCCATTTAACCATACACTATTCTCTTATTTATACATATCATCTGATCTTATCGTTTTTCAAGTGATTTACAAAACAAATCAAATTACAAGGTTCATGACGGAATATTTTCTCAAACACAAGTCATGAATCTTATTTTCACAAACCTATGTATCTCACAGGCATTTTTATGCTGACGTACCTATTTTCACATGTGTTTTCAGGAGCTTTTCCATAGGATGTTGATCATGATACTAGGGCGGACCTGTGCCTTAGAGACTTTAAAAGAAGATAGACTATGTTTAATTATGTTCTGAACTCTTAAATTTCCTGTTTGAAACAATGTAACACCTTTGTTCATAAATAAAATACAACTTTGTTTGCCATGGATTTGAAACAATTAATTCTGTCGCAACACGCCCCGATGTTTCCGCCGCGATTTGTTGTTTTACGCGGTCGGGGTGTGACAGAAGAGTTGGTATCAGAGCCAATGGTTATAGGGAATTAGGTTATTAGTAATGCTTTGACCTAGACTATAACTTTTCTAGGACCCTAACACAAATTAGTTGTGTTTAGATCTTAAAACATTTACATCACCTATCCTTAGGTGTTTATCAAAACAAGGAACCAAAATTTTTCCGAAACGATTTTTGAAAAACAATCATCTGTTTTTGAATAAATTTTTACAAGGTTTTGAACCCTCAATTGTAAGGTTTTGAACCCTCTGTTATATGGTTTTGAACCCTTTTCAGTATTGGTTTTTGGCCTTGTGCCTTCAAATTTTCAAAATCCCGTCAAATGTTTTGGGTTTTAAATAATGTGAACATGTGCAAACTGGAAGGGTGAATGCCTGTATTCTGGGTTTTCTGTCTAGGCAAGCACTTCGTATACATCTCATCAGACGCGAGACCAGTTGTGCTTACCTGGGAATTCTTGGGATGAGTGTTCACTTATAGGCGAGCATGTCTTCATTATACATTATTTTTGACCCATTTACTTTGATTAGTCACTGTGTGTCGTTTGTTTGCTTTGTGATACGGACGAATGACCACCATCTATGCTGTTTGCAATTCTTGTTTATATCATCTCATTCTTTTCATCCAATCATCTCACTCGTTTTCTTTCATATTTTCCTCTTTTAGAATGCCTCCTCGACGCGATCCTCGAACTTTTACTATTGAAGAGATCGCAGCCCTGGTTTCTCAACAAGTGGCTGCTGTACTTCCCGGGGTTGTAACTCAAGTCCACGATATATTTAACAACAACGGCAATAACAACAACAATAACGCACACTGTAATTTCAAGAATTTCAATTCTGCGAAGCCGCTTAAGTTTTCTGGGTCGCAAGGAGCAACTGCGCTCCTACGGTGGTTTGAAAGTATCGAGAGCACATTCTTACACGTGCAGTGTCAGAATGCGCGTAGGGTTGAATTTGCTTCAAGCGTGTTTGAGAAGCGAGCGCTTACCTGGTGGAATGGTATTAAGCGCGATAGGGGTGCCGAAGTGGCGTTGGCACAGACATGGGAAGAGCTTCGGGCTCTCATGATGAAGGAGTTTTGTCCCCGTCATGAAATTCGAGTTTTGGAACGAGAGTTTGATGGCTTAAAGCAAGATGGGGCTGAACACCGTGCATACACGGATCGTTTTGAAGAACTCAGTCTATTGTGTCCCACCATGGTTACCCCTCCGGATAAAGCGATCGAGAGGTATATTGATGGGCTACCCGATTCTATTCTGGAGATTTTGACTGGTGTTAATCCTACTACCCTTCGCCAAGCTATCGAGTTGTCTGCTACCCTCACTGAGACTCTAGTCAGGAAGGGTAAACTCACCCGCAAGGGTGATAAAAAGAAGGAGACTAATTCTGAGAAAAACAAGAATAAGGGTAAGGGTAAGGAAGGTGAAGCATCAAAGAAATCAAGGAAACGAAAGGGTGCCCAAAATTTTGCTGTTACTGCACAGGCTCAAGCTGCACCAAATCAGCCTGCGCAACCACCTGCCAAGAAGACTTATTTTGGCAATGCACCTTTGTGCAACAGGTGTAACGGCCATCACCAACCACACCTCCAGTGTCATCAGTGCACCAACTGCGGAAGATCTGGTCATCTTGCTGTCAACTGCCGTATTCCTGTCAATCAGAACCAAGCAGTTCGTAACCAAGCTCAACAGGTTGCTCAGCCTCCTGCCCCGCAACAGGGCCAAGCTGCACGACCTCATTTTCCTCCTGGTTCGTGCTACAATTGTGGGGATCTGACCCACTACAGGAACCGGTGCCCAAGGCTAGTCAACCAGAATCAGAATCAGGCTCCGGCTCGAGGCCGAGTTTTTAACATGAATGCCCAAGAGGCGCAGGCGGATGATAACGTGGTGAACGGTACGTTCTTTATTAATAATCAGCCTGCATCTGTTCTCTTTGATTCGGGTGCCGATAAGAGTTTTGTGTCATTGTCTTTTGAGCCGATGCTTCGCGTGTCTAGAACGAAACTAAGTAAATCTTTGACAGTAGAGGTTGCTAGTGGTGAACCCATTATTCTTAATTCTGTTCTACGCAACTGCCAGTTGAACCTTAACGATCATCTTTTTCCTATCGATCTCACGCCTATGCAACTTGGAAGCTTCGACGTCATTGTGGGTATGGATTGGTTATCTAAGCATCACGCAGAGATAGTTTGTTCTGAGAAGATTGTTCGTGTGCCGCTTTCGACAGGCGAGATTCTGCAGGTTCAAGGTGAGAAGCCTACCGTTGGTCTCAAACTCATGTCTTGCTTTAAAGCTCGGAAGTATCTGCGGAAGAACTATGTGGCTTTCTTAGCACATGTTACAGAAGATAAAGGCAAGGGTATGTCTATTTCAGATATTCCTGTCGTTCGGGATTATTCTGAAGTATTCCCTGAAGATTTACCTGGTCTACCTCCAGCACGCCAAGTCGAGTTCCGCATTGATCTCGTACCTGGTGCAAATCCCGTTGCCAGAGCTCCATATCGTCTTGCACCATCTGAGATGCAAGAGTTGTCTAAACAGCTTCAGGAGCTCTCTGATAAAGGTTTTATCCGTCCTAGCTTTTCACCTTGGGGTGCTCCCGTTCTTTTTGTTAAGAAGAAGGATGGATCCTTTAGGATGTGTATCGATTATCGTGAGCTTAACAAGCTTACCATCAAGAATCGATATCCCCTACCTCGCATCGATGATCTCTTTGATCAGTTACAAGGCGCTTCTTATTTCTCGAAGATTGATCTACGTTCCGGATATCATCAACTTCGGGTGCATGAAGAAGATATTCCTAAGACAGCGTTCCGTACTCGGTATGGGCACTATGAGTTCACAGTCATGCCATTCGGTGTGACTAATGCTCCTGCTGTTTTCATGGACTTAATGAATAGGGTCTGCAAACCTTATTTGGATCAGTTCGTCATTGTTTTTATTGACGACATCTTAATTTACTCTAAGACGCGAGCTGATCACGAGCAACATCTTCGTCTTACCCTAGAACTCCTAAAGAAAGAGCAACTTTTCGCCAAATTCTCCAAGTGCGAATTCTGGCTTAAAGAAGTTCAATTTTTGGGGCATGTTATCAACGAACAAGGTATTCATGTAGATCCCTCCAAGATCAGTGCGATCAAGGATTGGGATACACCTTCTACTCCTACTGAAGTTCGTTCTTTTCTTGGTCTAGCGGGTTATTATCGCCGCTTCATTGAAAACTTCTCTAAAATTGCAGTTCCTCTAACTGCTCTAACTCAGAAGAAAATGCCCTTTTTCTGGGGATTCAAACAAGAGGAAGCTTTTCAACACCTGAAGCAGAAACTTTGCGATGCGCCTGTCCTATCATTGCCTGAGGGTGATGATGATTTTGTCGTGTATTGTGATGCATCTAAATTGGGTCTTGGCTGTGTTCTGATGCAAAGGAACAAAGTCATAGCCTATGCATCAAGACAATTGAAGATACATGAGAAGAACTACACCACTCATGATCTTGAGTTGGGTGCAGTTATCTTTGCTCTCAAGATCTGGAGACACTATTTGTACGGTACAAAATGTGTGGTTTTCACGGACCACAAAAGTCTTCAGCATATCTTCAATCAGAAAGAACTCAACATGAGGCAACGACGTTGGGTTGAGCTTTTAAACGACTATGACTGCGAAATTCGCTACCATCCTGGTAAGGCGAATGTCGTAGCTGATGCATTGAGTCGCAAGGAACGTACTAAGCTTCATTGTGTACGTGTTCAATCTGTTATTCAAGCTCGATCTGATATTCAAGCCCGCATTTCTCAGGCTCAACAATCTTGTGTTTCACAAGGTTTGATGGATAAGGAGTTTCCTTATCACATAACACCTGCTCTTGAACTGAAGGACAATGGATCATATTACTTCATGGACCGTTTGTGGGTCCCAAGCCAGGATGATCTTCGTACCTTGCTTATGGATGAAGCCCATAAGTCTCGTTATTCTATTCATCCGGGCTCAGATAAAATGTATAAGGATCTTCGTATTCACTATTGGTGGCCTGGTATGAAGAAAGACATTGCCTTATACGTATCAAAATGCCTTACTTGTCTTAAGGTTAAGGCTGAACATCAGCGTCCTTCGGGTTTATTGGAACAACCAGAGATCCCAGTTTGGAAATGGGAAAACATTACTATGGATCTTGTTACCAAACTCCCGCGCACAAAGAAAGGTCATGATGCCATCTGGGTAGTCGTTGATCGTCTTACAAAGTCAGCACATTTCTTGCCAATCCGCGAGGATTTTCCTACTGACAGACTTGCTCAAATCTATGTAGATGAAATTGTGGCTCGACATGGTGTTCCTTTGAACATCATTTCTGACAGAGATGCTCGTTTCACTTCTCATTTTTGGAGAACCATGCAATCTGCTATGGGAACCCAACTTAATCTGAGCACAGCTTATCATCCGCAAACGGATGGTCAATCTGAGAGAACAATCCAGACTCTGGAGGATATGCTAAGAGCTTGTGTGATCGATTTTGGTGGTAGCTGGGATTCACATCTTAAATTGATTGAATTCTCCTACAACAACAGTTATCACACTAGCATCGGAATGGCTCCTTTCGAAGCTCTCTATGGTCGAAAATGTCGTTCACCAGTCTGCTGGAATGAGATTGGCGAGGCTCAACTTACTGGACCTGCCCTCATTTTAGAGACAACTGACAAGGTCAAGAAAGTTCGTGATAACCTTCAGGCAGCTAGAAACCGTCAGAAGATTTACGCGGACCCAAAACGCAAAGCCTTTGAATTTCAAGTCGGTGATCGAGTATTACTTAAGGTCTCACCTTGGAAAGGTGTGATCAGATTTGGAAAGAAAGGAAAACTTGCACCTAGATACGTTGGACCATTCAAGATCGTCGAAAGAATCGGAAAGGTAGCCTACAGACTTGAGTTACCTCCGGAACTGGGAAATGTTCATCCAACTTTTCACGTATCAAATCTCAAGAAGTGTACAGCTGATGAGAACTACTCCATACCGCTTGACGAAATTCGTGTTGGCAAAACACTGAAATTTGTTGAGAAACCAGTGGAAATCATGGAACGTGAAGTCAAGTGGCTTAAACGCAAGCGCATTCCTTTGGTCAAAGTTCGCTGGGAAGCTAAACGTGGACCTGAGTTTACTTGGGAACGCGAAGACCAAATGAAGGCGAAATACCCACATCTTTTTCCACGAGTTTCCTCTAAATAAATTTCGGGACGAAATTTCCACAAGTAGGGGAGACTGTAACAACTGTGCTTGTAATCACTATGAACAGTTCTGTTATCAATAAACCAATGTTATTTGATCACAATGTTTGTTTTGTTATGTTTTACATTTTTCATGTTTTGACTTTTATGTAATTTCAAACTCTACATCGCTTTCTGGAGAGTTATACGCAAACTAGTGCGTAAACGTACTCAGTTTAATGCGAGAAATACTCCGGAACATCATCATATACTCAACATACCTTAAATAACCTTTAAATAACTTAGAAATAAGTTTTGAAGGCATTGGTATGGCAAAAACAAGTTAATTCGTTTACAGGGACTAAATATGACAAACTGCGAAGGTATGTCAATTTAAACTGTAACGAACATTCCGGAACATAACCATAAGTTAAACACACCTTAAATATCCTTTACATAGCTTAGAAATAGGCTTTGAGGGGTTCGGTGTGCTAAAATAAACTTTTGGGTCATTCAGGGACTAAAAGTGTCAAAAAGTGCACAAGTTTGCATTTTCGCGCATAACTTACGTTCTGAATACATCTGGACATCCAAAAATTTATGTAAGCATGACTATATTATATTTTAGTGTTCGCCTTAAGAAAAATCCATTCGTCGCGTCATTTGGATCGTTTTTCGCGCTTGTGCGCATTCCGTCGTAATTAAGCGAACATCGCGTTCGTACGGCTAAACGAACCGACATCTGAGATATTTTTGAACACATTTTAAGTTCCCTATACTTTAACTTCATTTTAGAGGTTTGAAATGGGGTTAACGGGCCTTAAACGTGTCAAAAATGGCCTAAATACAGTTCAGGGACCAAAACTGTAAATCTGCCAAACTTCACCCCTACGATGCGCAGGGACTTTTGCCCTACGATGCGCAGGGGGTCTTCTGACCAGATGCAGAGTTTTTAAAACAGGCTGTTTGCACATGTTTAATCCTCCACCACATGTTTTCACTTGCTTAGTCACTAGATAAGGATGGAATTAAGCTTCCATAACCTTGCAACAAGTGTACGGACTAGATCTTTTCCCCTTTTCCAAGAAACGATCCTAGCGGTGGACCAAAAACTATAAATAACCCAACCCCCTTTGTTCAAAATCACTAGAAATTCACTTTGAGAAACTCTAAGTTGAAACATTTGTTTCATACCTGAGATTTTCGAATTGAGTTTAGCATTCGGGGACCCTGGGTTAGTATTCTTTCGTTCTTTTCCTTATTTTTACTGCTTTTCGAGTCAGAAAGTCAAACTTTGTTTGACTTTCAGCGTTGACCAGTAATGGTCAATGCGAAGTTCGTTTGAACTTCGCAACGTGAGTGTAATCACGTTGGTCATAGTCCCTTGGGACTATGCCCACTGATTACCACGTTGTCTAGAGTCGTAGGGTAGGCGATCTAATAAATCGCCTATACCTTCGAACTCGACCCAGTTGGTCGATCATTAGGATCCGACCAAATACATTAGGTGACCATAGTAAGTAGGGAATAACCTTCCGAGGTTATACCCTATGGTCACATCGTTTAAGTAGTTGTATGATAGGTAGTTTATATGCCTTAGGTAAATTACCAGAATACCCTTTTCATGTATAATTGGTAAATAAGCATATGTAACCTAAACCTTTGTCACATAACTGATTATGTAACATGTATAGGCATATAATACTTGTCATAGGACTAGTTAGGCGGTCTGAACGCGTTTCACGCGCACGACACGTTAAAGTAGCATAAGCTTCCTAAACGGGTCGTAATGGGTCGTAAACAATTATGTTAGGTTTCATTTAGTATGTAGGCTTTGTTAAACCAAATGACACGAGTCTCTACACTCGTTTGGTTTACGAAACCTCATTCTATCCAATCATCCGATTAAGGTCCGGTTATTAACATAGTTACCTATATTAGGTGCCGTTTGATTCCGAGATCTCTAGCATTACTTGGTGATTATCTTTATACATCTGAGCAATCTCAAGTGAGTACATAGACCCCTCTTTTACTGTTTTCCAAACTGTTTTGGGGTGGAACACATGTGCCTACTTGTTACTTTCATGCTTTCCTGTTTTCACATCATATACCGACTATGTTTGTTAGTACATTATAGTACATTGATTTACATGACTTTTCTGCTATGTATGTTGACTGATAACATGCTAAGCACATTGATTTACATTACCTTTCTGCTACGTATGTTGACTGATAGCATGCTAGCACATTGATTTACATTACCTTTCTGCTACGTATGTTGACTGATAGCATACTAGCACATTGATTTACAAGACTTTTCTACTTTGTATGTTAACTTAGCATACTTAGTACATTGTTTTCATATGACATGTATACAACTACTATGACATTTGGTTTGCACAAACGGGTCTTTATTACGTTCATTAACATTTGCTACGCCGCTCGGGAGTAAGTAGTGGTACCATAGGACTTGACAAATCCCATTCCTGACATCCCGGGTTTGTTTGGATGTAAGGAATGACTGAATCCGAATACAATTCTTTTGATAACCTTGACTGAAAGGGTTATCCGACTGTCTCAAGGCTTGAATGTATGCGTTAACTCACCACATAAATGTTCGTATCAATGTATCATGCATCACTTTACAAAACATAACTTTTTGATATAATCAAAATACTTTGTTTTGTACATTTTTACTTATGGTTTAAGTAGTCTTATTTTACTTACCATACATATCATTTTGGTTATACATTACTTGACTACTTTTGGACTATCAACATTTGACATGGTTTATACAAGGACTTTTGACTATTGGTTTAAACATAGACATTTGACTTGGATATTTGACATAGACATTTTTACATGATTTACATCTTGACATGAACATTTTACATTGTTTGGTTTGGTTTGATTAAGTGATTAAGTAACGATGCGTGTGTAATATGATACAAGCATGGTGGATACGCCGCTGGTACTTCCTATATATAAGTGTTTGTATGGTATTATATATCGTAGCGTTATTTGAATCATTTCAGTTTTATACATAGAACATTTCATACAAATAACATACTTTTCACAATACATTGTTTTACAAACAACTTATCTTATACAAACTCAGTTTACAATGGTTATCCATTTAACCATACACTATTCTCTTATTTATACATATCATCTGATCTTATCGTTTTTCAAGTGATTTACAAAACAAATCAAATTACAAGGTTCATGACGGAATATTTTCTCAAACACAAGTCATGAATCTTATTTTCACAAACCTATGTATCTCACAGGCATTTTTATGCTGACGTACCTATTTTCACATGTGTTTTCAGGAGCTTTTCCATAGGATGTTGATCATGATACTAGGGCGGACCTGTGCCTTAGAGACTTTAAAAGAAGATAGACTATGTTTAATTATGTTCTGAACTCTTAAATTTCCTGTTTGAAACAATGTAACACCTTTGTTCATAAATAAAATACAACTTTGTTTGCCATGGATTTGAAACAATTAATTCTGTCGCAACACGCCCCGATGTTTCCGCCGCGATTTGTTGTTTTACGCGGTCGGGGTGTGACAAGTTGGAACCATTGTTTCATACCTGAGTTATTGTGATCTAGATTAGCATTTGGGGACCCTTCGTAAGTATTCTTTCGTTCTTTTCCTTATTTTATTGCTTTTCGAGTCCGAAAGTCAAACTTTGTTTGACTTTCAGCGTTGACCAGTTATGGTCAATGCGAAGTTCGTTTGAACTTCGCAACGTGAGTGTAATCACGTTGGTTATAGTCCCTTGGGACTATGCCTACTGATTACCACGTTGTCTAGGGTCGTAGGGTAAGCGATCTAATAAATCGCTTATACCTTCGAACCCGACCCAGTTTGGTCGATCATTAGGATCCGACCAAATACATTAGGTGACCATAGTAGGTAGGGAATAACCTTCCGAGGTTATACCCTATGGTCACATCGTTTGAGTAGTTGTATGATAGGTAGTTTATATGCCTTAGGTAAATTACCAGAATACCCTTTTCATGTATAATTGGTAATTAAGCATATGTAACCTAAACTTTTGTCACATAACTGATTATGTAACATGTTTAGGCATATAACACTTGTCATAGGACTAGTTAGACGGTCCGAACGCGTTTCACGCGAACGACGCGTTAAAGTAGCATAAGCTACCTAAACGGGTCGTAATGGGTCGAAAGCACTTAGGTTAGGTTTCATTTAGTATGTAGGCTTTGTTAAACCATATGACACGAGTCTCTATACTCGTTTGGTTTACGAACCCTCATTCTATCCAATCATCCGATTTAGGTCCGGTTATTAACATAGTTACCTATATTAGGTGCCGTTTGATATCCGCGATCTCTAGCATTGTTTGGTTGTTACTCAAGGACTACTAAGCAATCTCAAGTGAGTACATAGACCCCTTTTTTACTGTTTTCCAAACTGTTTTGGGGTGGAACACATGTGCCTACTTGTTACTTTCATGCTTTCCTGTTTTCACATCATATACCTGCTATATTCGTTAGTACATTATAGTACATGATTTTATTACATCTTATGCTAGGTGTGCCCATTGTGTGCATTACTTAGTACATCGTTTTACATTACTTGCTACGTATGTCTATTGTTGTATACGTAGTACAGGTCACATGCTACGTATGTCTATTGTTGTATACGTAGTACAGTTCACATGCTACGTATGTCTATTGTTGTATACGTAGTACAGGTCACATGCTATGTATGTCTATTGTTGTATACGTAGTACAGGTCACATGTTAAGTATGTCTATTGTTGCATACTTAGTACATTTGTTATTCATCACATGCTTACATTTTGGATACATATTACATGATTTACATCAGACATGAACATTTTACTTTGGTAGTTTGGTTTGAGTAAGTTATTAAGTAACGAGGCGTGTGTAATATGATACAAGCATGGTGGATACGCCGCTGGTACTTCCTATATATAAGTGTTTGTATGGTATTACATGTCGTAGCGTTATTTGAATCATTTCAGTTTGAGACATATAACATTTTATACAAATAACATACTTTTCACAAGACATTGATTTATAAACAACTTATCTTTTACAAACACATTTTACATGGTTATTCATTTAACCTTACATTTATTTATACATATCATATGATCTTATCGTTTTTCAAATGATTTACAAAACAAAGCAAATTACAAGTTTCATGACTAAACATTTTCTCAAACATAAGTCATGAAACCTATTTTCACAAAACCTATGTATCTCACAGGCATTTTTATGCTGACGTACCTATTTTCACATGTGTTTTCAGGAGCTGTTGCATAAGATGATCAAGATACACATAGGCAGACTTGGGCTTTAGTGACAATAAAAGATGCAAGACTAGTTAATTATGTTGTATTTCTTTGTTTGTTAAGACATTGTAACACTTTTAATCAATAAAACGAAACTTCAATTGCCATGGATTTGAAACAATTAATTCTGTTACAACACTCCCCGACATTTCCGCCACGTTTTGTATGTTCTACGTGGTCGGGGTGTGACAACTGGCTCTCTCCCCCTATCAAATAACTATATATTTGAAAATTAAAATATCCAACTACCAAAATCCTCATAGAAAATCACCGAAGTCCAAATTAATGACCTTGGAGATTCCACAAACTGTTTTTGATTTTTCATTTAAAACCTCAAGTTTTAAATTAATGAACTTGTTTATTTTCAGAAACATGTTCAGCATACTTTAGATTTTGAAACTCAGCCTTCAGACATCGGTTGTCGAAAATAAAGTGAAACGAAATCTTTTTGACTTTTTCAAAGTTTATGCTAAAACACACTAAAAATCTTTTTGTGATTTTTCTGTAACAAAAGCAGTAAAGAAATATTTACAGACATATTTTTGTTTGAGTTCGCGTCAGAGGATCATATCAGTTTATGACAAATCACTAGCACCGTTGATGTTTTTAGAGACTTTTAAGTTCTAAACGATTCACTTAGATTGTCAGTATACTGATCCATTTAAATTTTCACACAAACTTCAACTAATTTTATGATATGAGATTTAGTATTTTAAGAACTTAACTTATTCGCGTGTCTCACCTCAAAATATACTCCCGTATCAAGATTCCCTAGATTCAATCTTACAGGTGAATATACCTAAATGATATATGTACTCTGGGTTAGAGCGATACCTTGAGAGCTCAGGTATGAACTTCCGTTCAGTCAAAGAGATGAAGGCTCGACTTTAGGTGTGTTCCACTTAGGAATCTTCTTTACAACTACACTTGATATATATCTCGATATTTTCTAAATTTTTATGCAGAGGGAAAGCTTTAAGCACGCAAAGTATTATACGAGGTCTAGGCCATTGCTGACGTGAAATTAGAAGACCAAGGATAATACCCCAGATATCAATAAGTATAAAGACCTAGTATCTCAGAATCAGACAACCTCTCAAACGAAATTTCAGAGTACTAAGTCCATATATCCGAGAGATGTTCCCCACGAGATAAGATAGTTATTAATATTTAGGTTTATATATCGAAATCAATTTACTGAGTGTGTAAAAACCTACTGGCATATCATCAGTGAGATCATTTATCACATCAGACTTTCCATTTCTTTAGCATGTTGTGATTGTTTTATTGATGTACTATCATTTCCTCTTTTTACACAAATCTTTTTTTTTAATTTTCTCTTGTTTTTTGCTTTTTAAAATTTTCAAATGTTTTTGTATTTTCAAAATTTTTACTCCCCCTAAAATCCAAAACATTTAAAGAAAATTTGATAACCGATGTAGATAGCTTTATCTTGCCATTCATTTTCTGCATCACATATTCTGTTTTGCATAAAGTATCCCCATGATTTAAAACACATTGATATTTAACATTTTGAAAACCATTTTCAACCACTTGTGAAATTAATCATGTTTGTTCAGCCATGAGGGTTTCGGCATATTCAATCAACATTTTTTCAAATTTTTTATTTTAACAAATTTAATAACAAACATATTTTTTCATTTTTCAATTTTTGACAAAATAAAAACATATTTTTTAGTTTTTTAAAATTTTTTGATTTTTAGGGTCTTTGATTTATGGTTTATTTATATACAAAAAAGACTAACTCCCTGTTTTTCATTCACATAAGCCCTCTTCCTATGCCAGGCTGCTCCCCTCTTTAGGTTGACATTCAGCTTCTTTCTGCAGCACCTGCACATTCAACTAACTCAATTACATGAACAAGGCAACCCATGTCTGTTTGACCTTGGGTATTGTGACACAATAAGAATTGTTCAACTTCAGAAAATCTTTGTCATTTTTAACAAACACTTTTTCGTTCTTATTTTCAACCTTTTTGGTTGAATCGATTTTCCGTATATCGTCACTCACCAAAGTCTTTTGTTTCTTGACCACCCACATTTGTCCTTTTGAAATATTCCTTTGATAAAACTTTGAATCATTTTGAATGTTTTATTTTGATAAATAATTTTTAGGTTTTGATGTGTGTAAAATGCAACATATAAATTACATCAAATAAGACATAAAACTAACCCCTTTTTTAGTACTAATGTTGGAAAAAGTGTGCTTTTGTCTTCCTTTTGTATTTTCAGGATTAAATGAGCATAAATGAACAAAAGAAGCAAAAATACAGCAAAATCTAACATGATTACAAGAAAAGGAATAAACGTGGCATGCCCGACCCCTCGACAGCATCTTCCCAAGCAAAAACAAGAGATCAGAAGGCTG
>JARYGA010013565.1:0-2500 GCA_030545235.1 Helianthus tuberosus
AGGGCCCATCTTTGCGTTAATTTTGAAGATGATGCTGATCAGATTTTGAAGGCCCACCAGTGGGGTCTTGATCTTTGGACCCAGATAAGTGTTGAAGGTTTGGGGCCCATATGGATGTATATGCTGTGCGGCCCATCTTGTGGGGATTCAAGATTGGATCAGGCTGCTTTCTCTTATTCGAAGAAGACCCAATTTTTTTGGGTTTGGATCTATAAAGATTATTGTTTAGTTGTTATGATAGGGCCCGGGTCCATGTTTGTATTAGGAAAAGATATCATCCCTACTAGGATGTTAAATACTAGTAGGCGTTGTATGTTTTTCGTTTTTGTGACGGTCTCCAAAGCATGTTTTGGTGAATCGTCTATAGGTTGGTGGGGGTATGCCCCTTTAAACATGTAACATTTTCATTTTTATAAAGTTTGCCGGGCGAAAGCTCATTTACCCAAAAAAAAACCCTAAACCCTAACCCATAACCCCTAACCCCTAACCCCTAAACCCTAAACCCTAAACCCCTACCCCTACCCCTAACCCTAACCCTAACCCTAACCCCTAACCCCTAACCCCTAACCCCTAACCCCTAAACCCCAAACCCCTAACCCCTAACCCTACCCCTAAACCCTAAAACCTAAACCCTAAACCCTAAACCCTAAACCCTAAAGCCGAAACCCATAACCCCTAACCCCTAAACCCTAAACCCTAAACCCTAACCCTAAACCCTAAACCCGAAACCCTAAACCCTAAACCCTAACCCAAAACCCCTAAACCCTAACCCTAAACCCTAAACACTAACCCCTAACCCCTAACCTCTAAACCCTAAACCCTAAACCCTAACCCCTAAACCATAAACCCTAAACCATAACCCTAAACCATAACCCCTAACCCATAACCCCTAACCCCCTAAACCCTAACCCCCTAAACCCTAAGCCCTAAGCCCTAAGCCCTAAAGCCCTAAAGCCCTAAGCCCTAAGCCCTAAGCCCAAAACCCCTAAGCCCTAAGCCCAAAACCCTAAGCCCAAAACCCTAAACCCTAAGATTTTTCATTTGCTCAATTTTTTTCTCTCTCTAATTTCTCTCTCTAGAAATTTCTCTCTACGGCTCTCTTCACCCCCCATGACCGAATCATCTTCAATTGAAGGAGACATCCTTCAATTTCCTCCACCTAAGCCGCCAATTCCTCCTGATCCATCCCCAACTTCACCCGCTTGTCAATCGGTTGTGAGGAATGAGTGTGTTTCTCTTCCTGTTGAAGACCCCTGCTTACAGCCGCCACCCTCTTTGGAAGGTTTCTTGTCTACCGTTCACCCAATTCCGTCTAATGTTGGGTTTTCCTCTCAAATTAGCAATGTATCATGTACTAGGTTGGATGTACAACCTTCAAACACTGATATCCCATCTCAAATTGGGAGTGATTCCTGCCCAAATTTGTCTGTTCGGCCTCCTGTAAGTGCGATTAGCAGTAAATCGTATCCTCCTCAAAACCCTAAACCCAAATCAGGGTCCCCTACGAAGAACTCAAAATCAAACAGAGGCAGGGGGTAAATCGGAGCTCAGGTGACCCGGAATTAGATGCGGCTCGGGCTGCTGCTATTGCTCATGATGCAACAATTCAGCAGGAATATGACAAGGCTAAAGGTATTAATCGCTCTACTCGATCTAGGTCAAAACAGAATGGGGTTCAGATAGCTGGATTTGGGGTTGTCAGGAAGCAAAGAAAATCTGTTAAGTACAGCCCTATGCTTTCCGATCTGCGAGTAAAGGATTTTGTTGCTAACACCCCTATAACCGTTAATTCTCAGCCAACGCAAAATACAGATGTTTTGCAACCAGCTAAGGTCACACATAGTGAGGAAGCCCAATGCAGTTTAGCCTCGGTTAACACTCAATTGGGAAAGGCTGATATTGAACTCGTCCCAGTCCGCTCTGATGATTCGGAGGAAGAGGATATGCAATTTAATGTGCAGGGTAAGCATTCTAATAAGCAGGGGCATTTTGGGATTAATAATGAGGCTACGGAGTCGGACCAAGTGATGAAGGAACACGACACGGCTGCTGTTCAGCAAACGTCTGTTGCTGCAGATATTGCCGTTCAGAATCTGGTGGGTCATGTTAAGCAAGGGTCAGTTTGGGATAGGAACTTGTCGGGTCCTCTCTCTTATGGCCAGATGATGAAGGGCCACAAAGAGGAGAACGAAGTGAAGATGGAATATTTTCCTCCCACCATCACTCCTGAGGGTAATACTAGAATTCTTATCTCGCAAGAACAGCTCTGTCATTCTGCTCAGGTATACCCTTTACACCTTTATGGTTACTTCCTTGGCACCTCGATGGATTTTAAAGTTGTGGATAGATGTCTACGTCGTCTGTGGAGATTGTGTGATTTAGATGAGATAACAAAAAGCCCTACCAGCATTTTTTATTTCACATTTAAAATTGAAAAGGGGCTCAATGATGTTCTCGAGAACGGTCCTTGGATGGTAAATAACATCCCTATTTTTCTAGA
>JARYGA010013565.1:7500-34459 GCA_030545235.1 Helianthus tuberosus
ACTGTATATCTATTAAATTTCAACATATACACGCGTGATTTAGTTTACAAAGATTTTTCAATGCCGAGAACCTCGATCAGAGAGTAAAAAAGGCGTAAGGTTCACAATGGTGTAAAATTAAAATGGGATATACCGGGCTAGGATTCGAGTTACAGGAACAAGGGCCAAACCAACCACCCAAGAATGGAATCGACGAGCGAAAACACTTGACAACCTCCTAGATGCAGCTTTTCTTGCCACCATACCACTCTCTACAATTAGGAATCTGATGCCGTCACTAAAAACATTCCTTAAATTGTTGCCATTTGTTGAGTGTTTTTTTTTGGGTGTCTAATCCGGATATATATCACCATTGCCCTTGATTTTCTTGACTGTATATCTCTTAAATGTCAACATATACATGTGTGATTTAGTTTACTAAGATTTTTCAATGCCAAGAACCTTGATCAGAGAGTAAAAAAGGCGTAAGGTTCACAATGGTGTAAAATTAAAATGGGATATACCGGGCTAGGATTCGAGTTACAAGAACAAGGGCCAAACCAACCACCCAAGAATGGAATCGTCGAGCGAAAACACTGGACAACCTCCTAGAAGCAGCTTTTCTTGCCACCAGACCTTTCTCCATTAATTAGGAATGTGATGCCGTCACTAAACACATTCCTTAAATTGTAGCCATTTGTTGAGTTTTTTTTGGTGTCTAATCCGCATATATATCACCATTGCCCTTGATGTTCTTAACTGTATATCTCTTAAATGTCAAGATATACACGTGTGATTTAGTTTACCAAGAGTTTTCAATGCCGAGAACCTCGTTCAGAGAGTAAAAAAGGCGTAAGGTTCACAATGGTGTAAAATTAAAATGGGATATACCGGGCTTGGATTCGAGTTACAGGAACAAGGGCCAAACCAACCACCCAAGAATGGAATCGTCGAGCGAAAATAATTGACACCCTCCTAGAAGCAGCTTTTCTTGCCACCAGACCATTCTCCATCAATTAGGAATCTGATGCCGTCACTAAACACATTCCTTAAATTGTAGCCATTTGTTGAGTGATTTTTTTGGTGTCTAATCCGCATATATATCACCATTGCCCATGATTTTCTTGACTGTATATCTCTTAAATGTCAACATATACACGTGTGATTTAGTTTACGTAGATTTTTCAATGCCGAGAACCTCGATCAGAGAGTAAAAAAGGTATAAGGTTCATAATGGTGTAAAATTAAAATGGGATATACCGGGCTAGGATTCGAGTTACAGGAACAAGGGCCAAACCAACCACCCAAGAATGGAATCGTCGAGCGAAAATACTTGACACCCACCTAGAAACAGCTTTTCTTGCCACCAGACCTTCCGTCACTAAACACATTCCTTAAATTGTAGCCATTTGTTGAGTGATTTTTTTTGTGTCTAATCTGCATATATATCACCATTGCCCTTGATTTTCTTTACTGTATATCTCTTAAATGTCAACATATACACGTGTGATTCAGTTTACGAAGATTTTTCAATGCCGAGAACCTCGATCAGAGAGTAAAAAATGCGTAAGGTTCACAATGGTGTAAAATAAAAATGGGATATACCGGGCTAGGATTCGAGTTACAGGAACAAGGGCCAAACCAACCACTCAAGAATGGAACCGTCGAGCAAAAATACTTTACACCCTCCTCGAAGCAGCTTTTCTTACCACCAGACCTTTCTCCATTAATTAGGAATCTGATGCCGTCACTAAACACATTCCTTAAATTGTAGCCATTTGTTGAGTGATTTTTTTTAGTGTCTAATCTGCATATATATCACCATTGCCCTTGATTTTCTTGACTGTATATCTCTTAAATGTCAACATATACACGTGTGATTCAGTTTACGAAGATTTTTCAATGCCGAGAACCTCGATCAGAGAGTAAAAAAGGCGTAAGGTTCACAATGGTGTAAAATTAAAATGGGATATACCTAGCTAGGATTCGAGTTACACGAACAAGGGCCAAACCAACCACCCAAAAATGGAATCGTGGAGCGAAAATACTTGACACCCTCCTAGAAGCAGCATTTCTTGCCACCAGACCTTTCTCCATCAATTAGGAATCTGATGCCGTCACTAAACACATTCCTTAAATTGTAGCCATTTGTTGAGTGTGTTTTTTTTGGTGTCTAATCCGCATATATATCACCATTGCCCTTGATTTTCTTGACTATATATCTATTAAATGTCAACATATACACGTGTGATTTAGTTTACGAAGATTTTTCAATGCCGAGAACCTCGATCAGAGAGTAAAATAGGCGTAAGGTTCACAATGATGTAAAATTAAAATGGGATATAACGGGATAGGATTCGAGTTACAGGAACAAGGGATGAACCAACCAACCAAGAATGGAATCGTCGAGCGAAAACACTTGACAACCTCCTAGAAACAGCTTTTCTTGCCACCAGACCTCTCTCCATCAATTAGGAATCTGATGCCGTCACTAAACACATTCCTTAAATTGTAGCCATTTGTTGAGTATTTTTTCTTGGTGTCTAATCCGTATATATATCACCATTGCCCTTGATTTTCTTGACTGTATATCTCATAAAATGTCAACATATAGACGTGTGATTTAGTTTACGAGGATTTTTCAATGCCGAGAACCTCAATCAGAGAGTAAAAAAGGAGTAAGGTTTACAATGGTGTAAAATTACAATGGGATATACCGGGCTAGGATTCGAGTTACAGGAACAAGGGCCAAACCAACCACCCAAGAATGGAATCGTCTAGCAAAAACACTTGACACCCTCCTTGAAGCAACTTTTCTTGCCACCAGACCTTTCTCCATCAATTAGGAATCTGATGTCGTCACTAAACATATTCCTTAAATTGTAGCCATTTGTTAAGTGTGTTTTTTTTAGTGTCTAATCCGCATATATATCACCATTGCCCTTGATTTTCTTGACTGTATATCTCTTAAATGTCAACATATACACGTGTAATTTAGTTTACGAAGATTTTTCAATTCTGAGAACCTCGATCAGAGAGTAAAAAAGGCGTAAGGCTCACAATGGTGTAAAATTAAAATGGGATATACCGGGCTAGGATTCGAGTTACAGGAACAAGGGCCAAACCAACCACCCAAGAATGGAATCGTCGAGCGAAATTACTTGACACCCTCCTAGAAGCAGTTTTTCTGTCCACCAGACCTTTCTCCATCAATTAGGAATCGGATACCGTCACTAAACACATTCCTTAAATTGTAGCCATTTGTTGAGTGTTTTTTTTGGTGTCTAATCCGCTTATATATCACCGTTTCCCTTGATTTTCTTGACTGTATATCTCTTAAATGTCAACATATACACGTGTGATTTAGTTTACGAAGATTTTTCAATTCTGAGAACCTCGATCAGAGAGTAAAGTTCACAATGGTGTAAAATTAAAATGGGATATACCGGTCTAGGATTTGAATTACAGGAACATGGGCCAAACCAACCACCCAAGAATGGAATCGTTGAGCGAAAGTACTTGACACCCTCCTAGAAGCGGCTTTTCTTGCCATCAGACCTTTCTCCATCAACTAGGAATCAGATGCCGTCGCTAAACACATTCCTTAAATTGTAGCCATTTGTTGAGTGTTTTTTTTGGTGTCTAATCCGCTTATATATCACCGTTGCCCTTGATTTTCTTGACTGTATATCTCTTAAATGTCAACATAGACACGTGTGATTTAGTTTACGAAGATTTTTCAATTCTGAGAACCTCGATCAGAGAGTAAAAAAGACGTAAGGTTCACAATGGTGTAAAATTAAAATGAGATATACCGGTCTAGGATTTGAGTTACAGGAACAAGGGCCAAACCAACCACCCAAGAATGGAATCGTTGAGCGAAAATACTTGACACCCTCCTAGAAGTGGCTTTTCTTGCCACCAGACCTTTCTCCATCAATTAGGAATCTGATGCCGTCACTAAACACATTCCTTAAATTTTAGCCATTTGTTGAGTGTTTTTTTTTTGTTGTCTAATCCGCATATTTATCACCGTTGCCCTTGATTTTCTTGACTGTATATTTCTTAAATGTCAACATACACACGTGAGATTTAGTTTACGAAGATTTTTCATTGCCGAGAACCTCGATCAGAGAGTAAAAAAGACGTAAGGTTCACAATGGTGTAAAATTAAAATAGGATATACCGGTCTAGGATTCGAGTTACAGGAACAAGGGCCAAACCAACCACCCAAGAATGGAATCGTCAAGCGAAAACACTTGACAACCTCCTAGAAGCAGCTTTTCTTGCCACCAGACATTTCTCCATCAATTAGGAATCTGATGCCGTCACTAAACACATTCGTTAAATTATAGCCATTTGTTGAGTGTGTTTTTTTTTGTGTCTAATCCGCATATATATCACCATTGCCCTTGAATTTCTTAACTGTATATCTCCTAAATGTCAACATATACACGTGTGATTTAGTTTATGAAGACTTTTCAATGCCGAGAACCTCAATCAAAGATTAAAAAAGGTGTAAGGTTCACAATGGTGTAAAATTAAAATGGGATATACCGGGCTAGGATTCGAGTTAGAGGAACAAGGGCCAAACCAACCACCCAAGAATGGAATCGTCAAGCGAAAACACTTGACAACCTCCTAGAAGCGGCTTTTCTTGCCACCAGACCTTTCTCCATCAATTAGGAATCCGATGCCGTCACTAAACACATTCCTTAAATTTTAGCCATTTGTTGAGTGTGTTTTTTTTTGGTGTCTAATCCGCATATATATATATCACCATTGCCCTTGATTTTCTTGGCTGTATATCTCTTAAATGTCAACATATACACGTGTGATTTAGTTTACGAAGATTTTTCAATGCCGAGAACCTCGATCAAACAGTAAAAAAGGCGTAAGGTTCACAATGGTGTAAAATTAAAATGGGATATACTAGGCTAGGATTCGAGTTACAGGAACAAGGGCCAAACCAACCACCCAAGAATGGAATCATCAAGCGAAAACACTTGACAACCTCCTAGAAGCAGCTTTTCTTGCCACCAGACCTTTCTCCATTAATTAGGAATCTGATGCCGTCACTAAACACATTCCTTAAATTGTAGCCATTTGTTGAGTGTTTTTTTGGTGTCTAATCCGCATATATATCACTATTGCCCATGATTTTCTTAACTGTATATCTCTTAAATGCCAAGATATACACGCGTGATTTAGTTTATGAAGATTTTTCAATGCCGAGAACCTCGATCATAGAGTAAAAAAGGCCTAAGGTTCACAATGGTGTAAAATTAAAATGGGATATTCCGGGCTAGGATTCGAGTTACAGGAACAAGGGCCAAACCAACCACCCTAGAATGGAATAGTCGAGCGAAAATACTTGACACCCTCCTAGAAGCATCTTTTCTTACCACCAGACCTTTCTCCATCAATTAGAAATCGGATGACGTCACTAAACACATTCCTTAAATTGTAGCCATTTGTTGAGTGATTTTTTTTGGTGTCTAATCCGCATATATATCACCATTGCCCTTGATTTTCTTGACTGTATATCTCTTAAATGTCAACATATACATGTTAGATTCAGTTTACGAAGATTTTTCAATGACGAGAACTTCAATCAGAGAGTAAAAAAGGCATAAGGTTCACAATGGTGTAAAATTAAAATAGGATATACTGGGCTAGGATTCGAGTTACAGGAACAAGGGCCAAACCAACCACCCAAGAATGGAATCGTCAAGCGAAAATACTTGACAACCTCCTAGAATCTGCTTTTCTTGCCACCATACATTTCTCCATTAATTAGGAATCTGATGCCGTCACTAAACACATTCCTTAAATTGTAGACATTTGTTGAGTTTTTTTTTGTGTCTAATCCGCATATATATCACTATTGCCCTTGATTTTCTTAACTGTATATCTCTTAAATGTCAAGATATGCACGTGTGATTTAGTTTACGAAGTTTTTTCAATGCCGAGAACCTCGATCAGAGAGTAAAAAAGGCCTAAGGTTCCCAATGGTGTAAAATTAAAATGGGATATACCGGGCTAGGATTCGAGTTACAGGAACAAGGGCCAAACCAACCACCCAAGAATGGAATAGTCGAGCGAAAATACTTGACACCCTCCTAGAAGCAGCTTTTCTTGCCACCAGACCTTTCTCCATCAATTAGGAATCTGATGCCGTCAATAAACACATTCCTTAAATTGTAGCCATTTGTTGAGTTATTTTTTTTGGTGTCTAATCCACATATATATCACCATTGCCCTTGATTTTCTTGACTGTATGTCTATAAAATGTCAACATATACACGTGTAATTTAGTTTATGTAGATTTTTCAATGCCGAGAACCTCGATCAGAGAGTAAAAAAGGCGTAAGGTTCACAATGGTGTAAAATTTAAATGGGATATACCGGGTAAGGATTCGAGTTAGAGGAACAAGGGCCAAACCAACCACCCAAGAATGGAATCGTCGAGCGAAAATACTTGACACCCTCCTAGAAGCAGCTTTTCTTGCCACCAGACCTTCCGTCACTAAACACATTCCTTAAATTAAAGCCATTTGTTGAGTGGTTTTTTTTGGTGTCTAATATGCATTTATATCACTATTGCCTTTGATTTTCTTGACTGTATATCTCTTAAACGCAACATATACACGTGTGATTTAGTTTACGTAGATTTTTCAATGCCGAGAACCTCAATCAGAGAGTAAAAAAGGCGTAAGGTTCACAATGGTGTAAAATTAAAAAGGGATAAACCGGGCTAGGATTCGAGTTACATGAATAAGGGCCAAACCAACCACCCAAGAATGGAATCATCGAGCGAAAATACTTGACACCATTCTAGAATCAGCTTTTCTTACCACCAGACCTTTCTCCATTAATTAGGAATCTGATGCCGTCACTAAACACATTCCTTAAATTGTAGCCATTTGTTGAGTTATTTTTTTTGGTGTCTAATCCGCAAATATATCACCATTGCCCTTGATTTTCTTGACTGTATATCTCTTAAATGTGAACATATACATGTGTGATTCAGTTTACGAAGATTTTTCAATGCCGAGAAACTCGATCAGAGAGTAAAAAAGGCGTAAGGTTCACAATGGTGTAAAATTAAAATGGGATATACCGGGCTAGGATTCGAGTTACAGGAACAAGGGCCAAACCAACCACCCAAGAATGGAATAGTCAAGCGAAAACACTTGACAACCTCCTAGAAACTGCTTTTCTTGCCACCAGACCTTTCTCCATTAATTAGGAATCTGATGCCGTCACTAAACACATTCCCTAAATTGTAGGCATTTGTTGAGTTTTTTTTTCGTGTCTAATCCGCATATATATCACTATTGCCCTAGATTTTCTTAACTGTATATCTCTTAATTGTCAAGATATACACGTGTGATTTAGTTTACGAAGATTTTTCAATGCCGAGAACCTCGATCAGAGAGTAAAAAAAGGCCTAAGGTTCACAATGGTGTAAAATTAAAATGGGATATACCGGGCTAGGATTCGAGTTACAGTAACAAGGTCCAAACCAACCACCCAAGAATGGAATCGTTGAGCGAAAACACTTGACAACCTCCTAGAAGCAGCTTTTCTTGCCACCAGACCTTTCTCCTTCAGTAAGGAATCTGATGCCGTCACTAAACACATTCCTTAAATTGTAGCCATTTGTTGAGTGATTTTTTTTTGGTGTCTAATCCGCATATATATCACCATTGCCCTTGATTTTCTTGACTGTATATCTCTAAAATATCAACATATACACGTGTAATTTAGTTTACGTAGATTTTTCAATGCCGAGAACCTCGATCAGAGAGTAAAAGAGGCGTAAGGTTCACAATGGTGTAAAATTTAAATGGGATATACTGGGCTAGGATTCGAGTTACAGGAACAAGGGCCAAACCAACCACCCAAGAATGGAATCGTCGAGCGAAAATACTTGACACGCTCCTAGAAGCAGCTTTTCTTGCCACCAGACCTACCGTCACTAAACACATTCCTTAAATTGTAGCCATTTGTTGAGTGATTTTTTTTGGTGTCTAATCTGCATATATATCACTATTGCCCTTAATTTTCTTGACTGTATATCTCTAAAATGTCAACATATACACGTGTAATTTAGTTTACGTAGATTTTTCAATGCCGAGAACCCCGATCAGAGAGTAAAAAGGGAGTAAGGTTCACAATGGTGTAAAATTAAAATGGGATATACCGGGCTAGGATTCAAGTTACAGGAACAAGTGCCAAACCAACCACCCAAGAATGAAATCGTGGGGCGAAAATACTTGACACCCTCCTAGAAGCAGCATTTCTTGCCACCAGACATTTCTCCATCAATTAGGAATCTGATGCCTTCAATAAGCACATTCCTTAAATTGTAGCCATTTGTTGAGTGTTTTTTTTGGTGTCTAATCCGCATATATATCACCATTGCCGGCCTTGATTTTCTTGACTGTATATCTCTTAAATGTCAATATATACACGAGTGATTTAGTTTACGAAGATTTTTCAATGCCGAGAACCTCGATCAGAGAGTAAAATAGGCGTAAGGTTCACAATGGTGTAAAATTAAAATGGGATATAACGGGCTAGGATTCGAGTTACAGGAACAAGGGCCAAACCAACCACCCAAGAATGGAATCGTCGAGCGAAAACACTTGACACCCTCCTTGAAGCAACTTTTCTTGCCACCAGACCTTTCTCCATCAATTAGGAATCTGATGCCGTCACTAAACACATTCCTTAAATTGTAGCCATTTGTTAAGTGTGTTTTTTTTAGTGTCTAATCCGCATATATATCACCATTGCCCATGATTTTCTTGACTGTATGTCTCTTAAATGTCAACATATACACGTGTGATTTAGTTTACGAAGATTTTTCAATGCCGAGAACCTCAATCAAAGAGTAAAAAAGGCGTTAGGTTCACAATGGTGTAAAATTAAAATGGGATATACCGGGCTAGGATTCGAGTTAGAGGAACAAGGGCCAAACCAACCTCCCAAGAATGGGATCGTAAAGCGAAAACACTTGACAACCTCCTAGAAGCAGCTTTTCTTGCCACCAGACCTTTCTCCATCAATTAGGAATCTGATGCCGTCACTTAACACATTCCTTAAGTTGTAGCCATTTGTTGAGTGATTTTTTTTGGTGTATAATCAACATATATATCACCATTGCCCTTGATTTTCTTAACTGTATATCTCAAAAATGTCAACATATACACGTGTGATTTAGTTTACGTAGATTTTTCAATGCCGAGAACCTCGATCAGAGAGTAAAAAAGGCGTAAGGTTCACAATGGTGTAAAATTAAAATGGGATATACCGGGCTAGGATTCAAGTTACAGGAACAAGGGCCAAACCAACCACCCAAGAATGGAATCGTCGAGCGAAAATACTTGACACCCTCCTAGAAGCAGCTTTTCTTGCCACCAGACCTTCCGTCACTAAACACATTCCTTAAATTGTAGCCATTTGTTGAGTGATTTTTTTTGGTGTCTAATCTGCATATATATCACTATTGCCCTTGATTTTCTTGACTGTATATCTCTTAAATGTCAACATATACACGTGTGATTTAGTTTACGTAGATTTTTCAATGCCGTGAACCTCGATCAGAGAGTAAAAAAGCCGTAAGGTTCACAATGGTGTAAAATTAAAATGGGATATACCGGGCTAGGATTCGAGTTACAGGAACAAGGGCCAAACCAACCACCCAAGAATGGAATCGTCGAGCGAAAATACTTGACACCCTCTTAGAAACAGCTTTTCTTACCACCGGACCTTTCTCTATTAATTAGGAATCTAAAGCCGTCACTAAACACATTCCTTAAATTGTAGCCATTTGTTGAGTGATTTTTTTTGGTGTCTAATCCGCATATGTATCACCATTGACCTTGATTTTCTTGACTGTATATCTCTGAAATGTCAACATATACATGTATGATTCAGTTTACGAAGATTTTTCAATGCCGAGAACCTCGATCAGAGAGTAAAAAAGGCGTAATGTTCACAATGGTGTAAAATTAAAATTGGATATACCGGGCTAGGATTCGGGTTACAGGAACAAGTGCCAAACCAACCACCCAAGAATGAAATCGTGGAGCGAAAATACTTGACACCCTCCTAGAAGCAGCTTTTCTTGCCACCAGACCTTTCTCCATCAATTAGGAATCTGATGCCGTCAATAAACACATTCCTTAAATTGTAGCCATTTGTTGTGTGTATTTTTTTTGGTGTCTAATCCGCATATATATCATCATTGCCCTAGATTTTCTTGACTGTATATCTCTTAAATATCAATATATACACGTGTGATTTAGTTTACGAAGATTTTTCAATGCCGAGAACCTCGATCAGAGAGTAAAATAGGCGTAAGTTTCACAATGGTGTAAAATTAAAAAGGGATATACCGGGCTAGGATTCGAGTTACGGGAACAAAGGCCAAACCAACCACCCAAGAATGGAATCGTCGAGCGAAAACACTTGACACCCTCCTTGAAGCAGCTTTTCTTACCACCAGACCTTTCTCCATCAATTAGGAATCTGATGCCGTCACTAAACACATTCCTTAAATTGTAGCCATTTGTAGAGTGTCTTTTGTTTTGTGTCTAATCCGCATATATATCATTGCCCATGATTTTCTTAACTGTATATCTCCTAAATGTCAACATATACACGTGTGATTTAGTTTACGAAGATTTTTCAATGCCGAGAACCTCAATCAAAGAGTAAAAAAGGCGTTAGGTTCACAATGGTGTAAAATTAAAATGGGATATACCGGGCTTGGATTCGAGTTAGAGGAACAAGGGCCAAACCAACCACCCAAGAATGGAATCGTCAAGCGAAAACACTTGACAACCACCTAGAAGCAGCTTTTCTTGCCACCAGACCTTTCTCCATTAATTAGGAATCTGATGCCGTCACTAAACACATTCCTTAAATTGTAGCCATTTGTTGAGTGTTTTTTTTGGTGTCTAATCCGCGTATATATAACCATTGCCCATGATTTTCTTGACTGTATATCTCTTAAATGTCAACATATACATGTGTGATTCAGTTTACGAAGATTTTTCAATGGCGAGAACCTCGATCAGAGAGTAAAAAAGGCGTAAGGTTCACAATGGTGTAAAATTAAAATGGGATATATCGGGCTAGGATTCGAGTTACAGGAACAAGTGCCAAACCAACCACCCAAGAATGGAATCGACGGGCGAAAATACTTGACACTCTCCTAGAAGCAGCTTTTCTTACCACCAGACCTTTCTCCATTAATTAGGAATCTGATGCCGTCACTAAACAAATTCCTTAAATTGTAGCCATTTGTTGAGTGATTTTTTTTTGTGTCTAATCCGCATATATATCACCATTGCCCTTGATTTTCTTGACTGTATATCTCTTAAATGTCAACATATACATGTGTGATTCAGTTTACGAAGATTTTTCAATGCCGAGAACCTCGATAAGGGAGCAAAAAAAGGCGTAAGGTTCACAATGGTGTAAAATTAAAATGGGATATACCGGGCTAGGATTCGAGTTACAGGAACAAGTGCCAAACCAACCACCCAAAGAATAGAATCGTGGAGCGAAAATACTTGATACCCTCCTTGAAGCAGCATTTCTTGCCACCAGACCTTTCTCCATGAATTAGGAATCTGATGCCGTCAATAAACACATTCCTTAAATTGTAGCCATTTGTTGAGTGTTTTTTTTGGTGTCTAATCCGCGTGTATATCACCATTGCCCTTGATTTTCTTGACTGTATATCTCTTAAATGTCAACATATACATGTGTGATTCAGTTTACGAAGATTTTTCAATGCCGAGAACCTCGATCAGAGAGTAAAAAAGGCGAAAGGTTCACAATGGTGTAAAATTAAAATGGGATATATCGGGCTAGGATTCGAGTTACAGGAACAAGTGCCAAACCAACCACCCAAGAATGGAATCGTGGAGCGAAAATACTTGACACCCTCCTAGAAGCAGCATTTCTTGCCACCAGACCTTACACCATCAATTAGGAATCTGATGCCGTCAATAAACACATTCCTTAAATTGTAGCCATTTGTTGAGTGTTTTTTTTTTGTGTCTAATCCGCATATATATCACCATTGCCCTTGATTTTCTTGACTGTATATCTCTTAAATGTCAATATATACACGTGTGATTTAGTTTACGAACATTTTTCAATGCCGAGAACCTCGATCAGAGAGTAAAATAGGCGTAAGGTTCACAATTGTGTAAAATTAAAATGGGATATACTGGGCTAGGATTCGAGTTACAGGAACAAGGGCCAAACCAACCACCCAAGAATGGAATCGTCGAGCAAAAACACTTCACACCCTCCTTGAAGCAACTTTTCTTGCCACCAGACCTTTCTCCATCAATTAGGAATCTGATGTCGTCACTAAACATATTCCTTAAATAGTAGCCATTTTTTAGTGTGTTTTCTTAGTGTCTAATCCGCATATATATCACCATTGCCCTTGATTTTCTTGACTGTATATCTCTTAAATGTCAACATATACACGTGTGATTTAGTTTACGAAGGTTTTTCAATGCCGAGAACCTCAATCAAAGAGTAAAAAAAGGCTTTAGGTTCACAATGGTGTAAAATTAAAATGGGATATACCGGGCTAGGATTCGAGTTAGAGGAACATGGGCCAAACCAACCACCCAAGAATGGAATCGTCAAGCGAAAACACTTGACAACCTCCTAGAAGCAGCTTTTCTTGCCACCAGACCTTTCTCCATCAATTAGGAATCTGATGCCGTCACTAAACACATTCCTTAAATTGTAGCCATTTGTTGATTGATTTTTTTTGGTGTCTAATCCGCATATATATCACCATTGCCCTTGATTTTCTTGACTGTATATCTCTAAGATGTCAACATATACACGTGTGATTTAGTTTACGTAGATTTTTCATTGCCGAGAACCTCGAGCAGAGAGTAAAATAGGCGTAAGGTTCACAATGGTGTAAAATTAAAATGGGATGTATCGGGCTAGCATTCGAGTTACAGGAACAAGGGCCAAACCAACCACCCAAGAATGGAATCGTCGAGCGAAAACACTTGACACCCTCCTAGAAGCAGCTTTTCTTACCACCAGACCTTTCTCCATTAATTAGGAATCTGATGCCGTCACTAAACACATTCCTTAAATTGTAGCCATTTATTGAGTGATTTTTTTTTTGGTGTCTAATCCGCATATATATCACCATTGCCCTTGATTTTCTTGACTGTATATCTTTTAAATGTCAACATATACATGTGTGATTCAGTTGATGAATATTTTTCAATGCTGAGAACCTCGATCAGAGAGTAAAAAAAGGCGCAAGGTTCACAATGGTGTAAAAGTAAAATGGGATATACCGGGCCAGGATTCGAGTTACAGGAACAAGTGTCAAAACAACCAGCCAAGAATGGAATCGTGGAGCGAAAATAATTGACACCCTCCTAGAAGCAGCATTTCTTGCCACCAGACCTTTCTCCATCAATTAGGAGTCTGATGCCGTCACTAAACACATTCCTGAAATTGTAGCCATTTGTTGAGTGTGTTTTTTTTTGTGTCTAATCCGCATATATATCATCATTGCCCTTGATTTTCTTGACTGTATATCTCTTAAATGTCAATATATACACGTGTGATTTAGTTTACGAAGATTTTTCAATGCCGAGAACCTCGATCAGAGAGTAAAATAGGCGTAAGGTTCACAATGGTGTAAAATTAAAATGGGATATACCGGGCTAGGATTCGAGTTACAGGAACAAGGGCCAAACCAACCACCCAAGAATGGAATCGTCGAGCGAAAACACTTGACACCCTCCTTGAAGCAACTTTTCTTGCCACTAGACCTTTCTCCATCAATTAGGAATCTAATGCCGTCACTAAACACATTCCTTAACTTGTAGCCATTTGTTGAGTGTTTTTTTTTAGTGTCTAATGTGCATATATATCACCATTGGCCTTGATTTTCTTGACTGTATATTTCTTAAATGTCAACATATACACGTGTGATTTAGTTTACGAAGATTTTTTAATGCCGAGAACCTCAATCAAAGAGTAAAAAAGGCGTAAGGTTCACAATGGTGTAAAATTAAAATGGGATATACCGGGCAAGGATCCGAGTTAGAGGAACAAGGGCCAAACCAACCACCCAAGAATGGAATCGTCAAGCGAAAACACTTGACAACCTCCTAGAAGCAGCTTTTCTTGCCACCAGACCTTTCTCCATCAATTAGGAATCTGATGCCGTCACTAAACACATTCCTTAAATTTTAGCCATTTGTTGAGTGTGTTTTTTTTGGTGTCTAATCCGCATATATATCACCATTGCCCTTGATTTTCTTGACAGTATATCTCTTAAATGTAAACATATACACGTGTGATTTAGTTTACGAAGATTTTTCAATGCCGAGAACCTCGATCAGAGAGTAAAAAAGGCGTAAGGTTCACAATGGTGTAAAATTAAAATGGGATATACCGGGCTAGGATTCGAGTTACAGGAACAAGGGCCAAACCAACCACCCAAGAATAGAATCGTCAAGCGAAAACATTTGACAACCTCCTAAAAGCAGCTTTTCTTGCCACCAGACCTTTATCCATTAATTAGGAATCTGATGCCGTCACTAAACACATTCCTTAAATTGTAGCCATTTGTTGAGTGTTTTTTTTGGTGTCAAATCCGCATATGTATAACCATTGCCCTTGATTTTCTTAACTGTATATCTCTTAAATGTCAAGATATACACGTGTGATTTAGTTTACGAAGATTTTTCAATGCCGAGAACCTCGATCAGAGAGTAAAAAAGGCGTAAGGTTCACAATGGTGTAAAATTAAAATGGGATATACCGGGCTAGGATTCGAGTTACATGAACAAGGGCCAAACCAACCACCCAAGAATGGAATCGTCGAGCGAAAATACTTGACACCCTCCTAGAAGCAGCTTTTCTTGCCACTAGACCTTTCTCTATCAATTAGGAATCTGATGTCGTCACTAAACACATTCCTTAAATTGTAGCCATTTGTTGAGTGATTTTTTTTGATGTCTAATCCGCATATATATCTCCATTGCCCTTGATTTTCTTGACTGTATATCTCTAAAATGTCAACCTATACACGTGTGATTTAGTTTACGTAGATTTTTCAATGCCGAGAACCTCGATCAGAGAGTAAAAAAGGCGTAAGGTTCGCAATGGTGTAAAATTAAAATGGGATATACCGGGCTAGGATTCGAGTTACAGGAACAAGGGTCAAACCAACCACCCAAGAATGGAATCGTCGAACGAAAATACTTGACACCCTCCTAGAAGCAGCTTTTCTTGCCACAAGACCTTCCGTCACTAAACACATTCCTTAAATTGTTGCCATTTGTAGAGTGATTTTTTTTGGTGTCTAATCTGCATATATATCACCATTGCCCTTGATTTTCTTGACTGTATATCTCTTAAATGTCAACATATACAGGTGTGATTTAGTTTATGTAGATTTTTCAATGCCGAGAACCTCGATCAGAGAGTAAAAAAGGCGTAAGGTTCACAATGGTGTAAAATTAAAATGGGATATACCGGGCAAGGATTCGAGTTACAGGAACAAGGGCCAAACCACCAACCCAAGAATGGAATCGTCGAGCGAAAATACTTGACACCCTCATAGAAGCAGATTTTCCTACCACCAGACCATTCTCCATTAATTAGGAATCTGATGCCGTCACTAAACACATTCCTTAAATTGTAGCCATTTGTTGAGTGATTTTTTTTTTGGTGTCTAATCCGCATATATATCACCATTGCCGTTGATTTTCTTGACTATATATCTCTTAAATGTCAAAATATACACGTGTGATTCAGTTTACGAAGATTTTTCAATGCCGAGAACCTCGATCAGAGAGTAAAAAAGGCGTAAGGTTCACAATGGTGTAAAATTAAAATGGGATATACCGGGCTAGAATTCGAGTTACAGGAACAAGGGCCAAACCAACCACCCAAGAATGGAATCGTGGAGCGAAAATACTTGACACCCTCCTAGTAACAGCATTTCTTGCCACCAGACTTTTCTCCATCAATTAGGTATCTGATGCCGTCACTAAACACATTCCTTAAATTGTAGCCAATTGTTGAGTGTGTTTTTTTTTGGTGTCTAATCCGCATATATATGAAAATTGCCCTTGATTTTCTTGCCTGTATATCTCTTAAATGTCAACATATACACGTGTGATTTAGTTTACGAAGATTTTTCAATGCCGAGAACCTCGATCTGAGAGTAAAATAGGCGTAAGGTTCACAATGGTGTAAAATTAAAATGGGATATAATGGGCTAGGATTCGAGTTACAGGAACAAGGGCCAAACCAACCACCCAAGAATGGAATCGTCGAACGAAAACACTTCATAACCTCCTAGAAGCAGCTTTTCTTGCCACCAGACCTCTCTCCATCAATTAGGAATCTGAAGCCGTCACTAAACACATTCCTTAAATTGTAGCCATTTGTTGAGTGTTTTTTTTTTTGTTTCTAATCCGCATATATATCACCATTGCCCTTGATTTTCTTGACTGTATATCTCTTAAATGTCAACATATACACGTGTGATTCAGTTTACGAAGATTTTTCAATGCCGAGAACCTCGACCAGAGAGTAAAAAAGGCGTAAGGTTCACAATGGTGTAAAATTAAAATGGGATATACCGGGCTAGGATTCGAGTTACAGGAACAAGGGCCAAACCAACCGCCCAAGAATGGAATCGTGGAGCGAAAACACTTGACAACCTCCTAGAAGCAGCATTTCTTGCCACCAGACCTTTCTCCATCAATTAGGAATCTGATGCCGTCAATAAACACATTCCTTAAATTGAAGCCATTTGTTGAGTGTGTTTTTTTTTGGTGTCTAATCCGCATATATATCACCATTGCCCTTGATTTTCTTGACTGTATATCTCTTAAATGTCAACATATACATGTGTGATTTGGTTTACGAAGATTTTTCAATGCCGAGAACCTCGATCAGAGAGTAAAAAAGGCGTAAGGTTCACAATGGTGTAAAATTAAAATGGGATATACCGGGCTAGGATTCGAGTTACAGGAACAAGGGCCAAACCAACTACCCAAGAATGGAATCGTCGAGCGAAATTACTTGATAACCTCCTAGAAGCAGCTTTTCTGGCCACCAGACCTTTCTCCATCAATTAGGAATCTGATGCCGTCACTAAACACATTCCTTAAATTGTAGCCATTTGTTGAGTTATTTGTTTTTGGTGTCTAATCCGCATATATATCACCATTGCCCTTGATTTTCTTGACTGTATATCTCTTAAATGTCAACATACACACGTGTAATTTAGTTTACAAAGATTTTTCAATTCCGAGAACCTCGATCAGAGAGTAAAAAAGGCGTAAGGTTCACAATGGTGTAAAATTAAAATGGGATATACCGGGATAGGATTTGAGTTACAGGAACAAGGGCAAAACCAACCACCCAAGAATGGAATCGTTAAGTGAAAATACTTGACACCCTCCTAGAAGCAGCTTTTCTTGCCACCAGACCTTTCTCCATCAATTAGGAATCTGATGCCGTCACTAAACACATTCCTTCAATTGTAGCCATTTGTTGAGTGTTTTTTGTGTGTCTAATCCGCATATATATCACCATTGCCCTTGATTTTCTTCACTGTATATCTCTTAAATGTCAACATATACACGTGTGATTTAGTTTACGAAGATTTTTCAATGCCGAGAACCTCGATCAGAGAGTAAAAAAGGTGTGAGGTGCACAATGGTGTAAAATTAAAATGGGATATACCGGGCTAGGATTCGAGTTACAGGAACAAGGGCCAAACCAACCACCCAAGAATGGAATCGTCGAGCGAAATTACTTGACACCCACCTAGAAGCAGCTTTTCTGGCCACCAGACCTTTCTCCATCAATTAGGAATCTGATGCCGTCAATAAACACATTCCTTAAATTGTAACCATTTGTTGAGTTATTTTTTTTGGTGTCTAATCCGCATATATATCACCATTGCCCATGATTTTCTTGACTGTATATCTCTTAAATGTCAACATATACACGTGTAATTTAGTTTACGAAGATTTTTCAATTCCGAGAACCTCGATCAGAGAGTAAAAAAGGCGTAAGGTTCACAATGGTGTAAAATTAAAATGGGATATACCGGGATAGGATTCGAGTTACAGGAACAAGGGCCAAACCAACAACCCAAGAATGGAATCGTTAAGCGAAAATACTTGACAACCTCCTAGAAGCAGCTTTTCTTTCCACCAGACCTCTCTCCATCAATTAGGAATCTGAAGCTGTCACTAAACACATTCCTTCAATTGTAGCCATTTGTTGAGTGTTTTTTTGTGTGTCTAATCCGCATATATATCACCATTACCCTTGATTTTCTTCACTGTATATCTCTTAAATGTCAATATATACACGTGTGATTTAGTTTACGAAGATTTTTAAATGCCGAGAACCTCGATCAGAGAGTAAAAAAGGTGTGAGGTTCACAATGGTGTAAAATTAAAATGGGATATACCGGGCTAGGATTCGAGTTACAGGAACAAGGGCCAAACCAACCACCCAAGAATGGAATCGTCGAGCGAAATTAGTTGACACCCACCTAGAAGCAGCTTTTCTGGCCACCAGACCTTTCTCCATCAATTAGGAATCTGATGCCGTCAATAAACACATTCCTTAAATTGTAACCATTTGTTGAGTTATTTTTTTTTGGTGTCTAATCCGCATATATATCACCATTGCCCTTGATTTTCTTGACTGTATATGTCTTAAATGTCAACATATACACGTGTAATTTAGTTTACGAAGATTTTTCAATTCCGAGAACCTCGATCAGAGAGTAAAAAAGGCGTAAGGTTCACAATGGTGTAAAATTAAAATGGGATATACCGGGATAGGATTTGAGTTACAGGAACAAGGGCCAAACCAACCACCCAAGAATGGAATCGTTAAGCGAAAATACTTGACACCCTCCTAGAAGCAGCTTTTCTTGCCACCAGACCTTTCTCCATCAATTAGGAATCTGATGCCGTCACTAAACACATTCCTTAAATTGTAGCCATTTGTTAAGTGTTTTTTTTGGTGTCTAATCCGCATATATATCACCGTTGCCCTTGTTTTTCTTGACTGTATATCTCATAAATGTCAACATATACACGTGTGATTTAGTTTACGAAGATTTTTCAATGCCGAGAATCTCGATCAAAGAGTAAAAAAGGCGTAAGTTTCACAATAGTGTAAAATTAAAATGGGATATCCCGGGCTAGGATTCGAGTTATAGGAACAAGGGCCAAACCAACCACCTAAGAATGGAATCGTCAAACGAAAACACTTGACAACCTCCTAAAAGCAGCTTTTCTTGCCACCAGACCTTTCTCCATCAATTAGGAATCTGACGCCGTCACTAAACACATTCCTTAAATTATAGCCATTTGTTTAGTGTGTTTTTTTTGGTGTCTAATCCGCATATATATCACCATTGCCCTTGATTTTGTTGACTGTATATCTCTTAAATGTCAACATATACACGTGTGATTTAGTTTACGAAGATTTTTCAATGCCGAGAACCTCGATCAGAGAGTAAAAAAGGCGTAAGGTTCACAATGGTGTAAAATTAAAATGGGATACCGGGCTAGGATTCGAGTTACAGGAACAAGTGCCAAACCAACCACCCAAGAATGGAATCGTCGAGCGAAATTACTTGACACCCTCCTAGAAGCAGTTTTTCTGGCCACCAGAACTTTCTCCATCAATTAGGAATCTGATGCCGTCACTAAACACATTCCTAAATTGTAGCCATTTGTTGAGTTATTTTTTTTGGTGTCTAATCCGCATATATATCACCAATGCCCTTGATTTTCTTGACTGTATATCTCTTAAATGTCAACATATACACGTGTAATTTAGTTTACGAAGATTTTTCAATTCCGAGAACCTCGATCAGAGTGTAAAAATGCGTAAGGTTCACAATGGTGTAAAATTAAAATGGGATATACCGGGCTAGGATTTGGGTTACAGTTACAAGGGCCAAACCAACCACCCAAGAATGGAATCGTCAAGCGAAAATACTTGACACCCTCCTAGAAGCAGCTTTTCTTGCCACCAGACCTTTCTCCATCAATTAGGAATCTGACGCCGTCACTAAACACATTCCTTAAATTGTAGCCATTTGTTGAGTGTGTTTTTTTGGTGTCTAATCCGCATATATATCACCATTGCCCTTGATTTTCTTGACTGTATATCTCTTAAATGTCAACATATACATATGTGATTTAGTTTACGTAGATTTTTCAATGCCGAGAACCTCGATCAGAGAGTAAAAAAGACGTAAGATTCACAATGGTGTAAAATTAAAATGAGATAATCCGGGCTAGGATTCGAGTTACAGGAACAAGGGCGAAACCAACCACCCAAGAATGGAATCGTCGAGCGAAAACACTTAACACCCTCCTAGAAGCAACTTTTCTTGCCACCAGACCTTTTTCCATCAATTAGGAATCTGATGCCGTCACTAAACATATTCCTTAAATTGTAGCCATTTGTTGAGTGTGTTTTTTTGGTGTCTAATCCGCATATATATCACAATTGCCCTTGATTTTCTTGACTGTATATCTCTTAAATGTCAACATATACACGTGTGATTTAGTTTACGAATATTTTTCAATTCCGAGAACTTCGATCAGAGAGTAAAATAGGCGTAAGGTTCACAATGGTGTAAAATTAAAATGGGATATAACGGGCTAGGATTCGAGTTACAGGAACAAGGGCCAAACCATCCACCCAAGAATGGAATCGTCGAGCGAAAACACTTGACAACCTCCTAGAAGCAGCTTTTCTTGCCACCAGACCTCTCTCCATCTATTAGGAATCTGAAGCCGTCACTAAACACATTACTTAAATTGTAGCCATTTGTTGAGTGTTTTTTTTGTGTCTAATCCGCATATATATCACCATTGCCCTTGATTTTCTTGACTGTATATCTCTTAAATGTCAACATATACACGTGTGATTTAGTTTACGAAGATTTTTCAATGCCGGGAACCTCGATCAGAGAGTAAAAAAGGCGTAAGGTTCACAATGGTGTAAGATTAAAAAGGGATATACCGGGCTAAGATTCGAGTTACAGGAACAAGGGCCAAACCAACCACCCAAGAATGGAATCGTCGAGCGAAATTACTTGACAATCTCCTAGAAGCAACTTTTCTGGCCACCAGAACTTTCTCCATCAATTAGGAATCTGATGCCGTCACTAAACAAATTCCTTAAATTGTAGCCATTTGTTGAGTTATTTTTTTTTTGGTGTCTAATCCGCATATATATCACCATTGCCCTTGATTTTCTTGACTGTATATCTCTTAAATGTCAATATATACACGTGTGATTTAGTTTACAAAGATTTTTCAATGCCGGGAACCTCGATCAAAGAGTAAAAAAGGCGTAAGGTTCACAATGGTGTAAAATTAAAAAGGGATATACCAGGCTAAGATTCGAGTTACAGGAACAAGGGCCAAACCAACCACCCAAGAATGGAATCGTCGAGCGAAATTACTTGACAATCTCCTAGAAGCAGCTTTTCTGGCCACCAGAACTTTCTCCATCAATTAGGAATCTGATGCCGTCACTAAACACATTCCTTAAATTGTAGCCATTTGTTGAGTTATTTTTTTTTTGGTGTCTAATCCGCATATATATCACCATTGCCCTTGATTTTCTTGACTGTATATCTCTTAAAAGTCAACATATACACGTGTGATTTAGTTTACGAAGATTTTTCAATGCCGAGAACCTCGACCTGAGAGTAAAATAGGCGTAAGGTTCACAATGGTGTAAAATTAAAATGTGATATACCGGGCTGGGATTCGAGTTACAGGAACAAGGGCCAAACTAACCACCCAAGAATGGAATCGTCAAACGAAAACACTTGACAACCTCCTAGAAGCAGCCTTTCTTGCCACCAGACCTTTCTCCATCAATTAGGAATCTGACGCCGTCACTAAACACATTACTTAAATTGTAGCCATTTGTTGAGTGTTTTTTTTGGTGTCTAATCCGCATATATATCACCGTTGCCCTTGATTTTCTTGACTGTATATCTCTTAAATGTCAACATATACACGTGTGATTTAGTTTACGAAGATTTTTCAATGCCGAGAATCTCGATCAGAGAGTAAAAAAGGCGTAAGGTTAACAATGGTGTAAAATAAAATTGGGATATACCGGGCTAGGATTCGAGTTACAGGAACAATGGCCAAAGCAACCACACAAGAATGGAATCGTCAAACGAAAACACCTGACAACCTCCTAGAAGCAGCTTTTCTTACCACCAGACCTTTCTCGATCAATTAGGAATCTGACGCCGTCACTAAACACATTCCTTAAATTATAGCCATTTGTTGAATGTGTTTTTTTTGGTGTCTAATCCGCATATATATCACCATTGCCCTTGATTTTCTTGACTGTATATCTCTTAAATGTCAACATATACACGTGTGATTAAGTTTACGTAGATTTTTCAATGCCGAGAACCTCGATCAGAGCGTAAAAAAGGCGTAAGGTTCACAATGGTGTGAAATTAAAATGGGATAATCCGGGCTAGGATTCAACTTACAGGAACAAGGGCCAAACCAACCACCCAAGAATGGAATCGTCGAGCGAAAATACTTGACACCCTCCTAAAAGCAGCTTTTCTTGCCACCAGACCTTTCTCCATCAATTAGGAATCTGATGCCGTCACTGAACACATTTCTTAAATCGTAGCCATTTGTTGAGTGATTTTTTTTGGTGTCTAATCCGCATATATATCACCATTGCACTTGATTTTCTTGACTGTATATCTCTTAAATGTCAACATATACACGTGTGATTTAGTTTACGTAGATTTTTAAATGCCGAGAACCTCGATCAGAGAGTAAAAAAGGCGTAAGGTTCACAATGGTGTAAAATTAAAATGGGATATACCGGGCTAGGATTCGAGTTACAGGAACAAGGGCCAAACCAACCACCCAAGAATGGAATCGTCGAACGAAAATACTTGACACCCTCCGAGAAGCAGCTTTTCTTGCCACCAGACCTTCCGTCACTAAACACATTCCTTAAATTGTAGCTATTTGTTGAGTGATTTTTTTTGGTGTCTAATCTGCATATATATCACCATTGCCTCGATTTTCTTGACTGTATATCTCTTAAATGTCAACATATAAACGTGTGATTTAGTTTACCTAGATTTTTCAATGCCGAGAACCTCGATCAGAGAGTAAAGAAGGCGTAAGGTTCACAATGGTGTAAAATTAAAATGGCATATACCGGGCTAGGATTCGAGTTACAGGAACAAGGGCCAAACCAACCACCCAAGAATGGAATCGTCGAGCGAAAATACTTGACACCCTCCTAGAAGCAGCTTTTCTTACCAATAGACCTTTCTCCATTAATTAGGAATCTGATGCCATCACTAAACACATTCCTTAAATTGTAGCCATTTGTTGAGTGATTTTTTTTTGGTGTCTAATCCGCATATATATCACCATTGCCCATGATTTTCTTCACTGTATATCTCTTAAATGTCAACATATACACGTGTGGCTCAGTTTACGAAGATTTTTCAATGCCGAGATCCTCGATCAGAGAGTAAAAAAGGCGTAAGGTTCACAATGGTGTAAAATTAAAATGGGATATACCAGGCTAGGATTCGAGTTACAGTAACAAGGACCAAACCAACCACCCAAGAATGGAATCGTGGAGCGAAAATACTTGACACCCTGCTAGAAGTAGCATTTTTTGCCACCAGACCGTTCTCCATCAATTAGGAATCTGATGCCGTCACTAAACACATTCCTTAAATTGTAGCCATTTGTTGAGTGTGTTATTTTTTTTGGTGTCTAATCCGCATATATATCACCATTGCCCTCGATTTTCTTGACTGTATATCTCTCAAATGTCAACATATACATGTGTGATTTAGTTTACGAAGATTTTTCAACGCCAAGAGCCCCGATCAGAAAGTCAAATAGGCGTAAGATTCACAATGGTGTAAAATTAAAATGGGATATAACGGGCTAGGATTCGAGTTACAGGAAAAAGGGCCAAACCAACCACCCAAGAATGGAATCGTCGAGCGAAAACACTTGACAACCTCTTAGAAGCAGCTTTTCTTGCCACCAGACCTCTCTCCATCAATTAGGAATCTGATGCCGTCACTAAACACATTCCATAAATTGTAGTCTTTGTTGAGTATATTTTTTGGTGTCTAATCCGCATATATATCACCATTGCCGTTGATTTTCTTGACTGTATATCTCTTAAATGTCAAGATATACACGTGTGATTTAGTTTACGAAGATTTTTCAATGACGAGAACCTCGATCAGAGAGTAAAAAAGGCGTAAGGTTCACAACGGTGTAAAATTAAAATGTGATATACCGGGCTAGGATTCAAGTTACAAGAACAAGGGCCAAACCAACCACCCAAGAATGGAATCGTCTAGCGAAATTACTTGGCACCCTCCTAGAAGCAGCTTTTCTGGCCACCAGACCTTTCTCCATCAATTAGGAATCTGATGCCGTCACTAAACACATTCCTTAAATTGTAGCCATTTGTTAAGTTATTTTTTTTGGTGTGTAATCCGCATATATATCACCATTGCCCTTGATTTTCTTGACTGCATATCTCTTAAATATCAACATATACACGTGTAATTTAGTTTACGAAGATTTTTCAATTCCGAGAACCTCGATCAGAGAGTAAAAAAGGCGTAAGGTTCACAATGGTGTAAAATTAAAAAGGGATATACCGAGCTAGGATTCGAGTTACAGGAACAAGGGCCAAACCAACCACCCAAGAATGGAATCGTCAAGCGAAAACACTTGACAACCTCCTAGAAGCAGCTTTTCTTGCCACCAGACCATTCTCCATCAATTAGGAATCTGATGCTGTCACTAAACACATTCCTTAAATTATAGCCATTTGTTGAGTGTGTCTTTTTTGGTGTCTAATCCGCATATATATCACCATTGCCCTTGATTTTCTTGTCTGTATATCTTTTAAATGTCAACATATACATGTGTGATTTAGTTTACGAAGATTTTTCAATGCCGAGAACCTCAATCAAAGAGTAAAAAAGGCGTAAGGTTCACAATGGTGTAAAATTAAAATGGGTTAGACCGGGCTAGGATTCGAGTTAGAGGAACAAGGGCCAAACCAACCATCCAAGAATGGAATCGTCAAGCAAAAACACTTGACAACCTCCTAGAAGCAGCTTTTCTTGCCACCAGACCTTTCTCCATCAAATAGGAATCTGATGCCGTCACTAAACACATTCCTTAAATTTTAGCCATTTGTTGAGTGTGTTTTTTTTGTGTCTAATCCGTATATATATCACCATTGCTCTTGATTTTCTTGACTGTACATCTCTTAAATGTCAACATATACACGTGCGATTTAGTTTACGAAGATTTTTCAATGCTGAGAACCTCGATCAGAGAGTAAAAAAAGCGTAAGTTCACAATGGTGTAAAATTAAAATGGGATATACCGGGCTAGGATTCGAGTTACTGGAACAAGGTCTAAACCAACCACCCAAGAATGGAATCGTTGAGCGAAAACACTTGACAACCTCCTAGAAGCAGCTTTTCTTGCCACCAGACCTGTCTCCATCAGTAAGGAATCTGAGGCCGTCACTAAACACATTCCTTAAATTGTAGCCATTTGTTGAGTGTGTTTTTTTTAGTGTCTAATCCGCATATATATCACTATTGCCCTTGATTATCTTGACTGTATATCTCTTAAATGTCAACATATACACGTGTGATTTAGTTTACGAAGATTTTTCAATGCCGACAACCTAGATCAGAGAGTAAAAAAGGCGTAAGGTTCACAATGGTGTAAAATTAAAATGGGATATACCGGGTTAGGATTCGAGTTACAGGAACAAGGGCCAAACCAACCACCCAAGAATGGAATCGTCGAGCGAAATTACTTGGCACCCTCCTAGAAGCAGCTTTTCTGGCCACCAGACCTTTCTCCATCAATTAGGAATCTGATGCCGTCACTAAACACATTCCTTAAATTGTAGCCATTTGTTAAGTTATTTTTTTTGGTGTGTAATCCGCATATATATCACCATTGCCCTTGATTTTCTTGACTGCATATCTCTTAAATATCAACATATACACGTGTAATTTAGTTTACGAAGATTTTTCAATTCCGAGAACCTCGATCAGAGAGTAAAAAAGGCGTAAGGTTCACAATGGTGTAAAATTAAAAAGGGATATACCGAGCTAGGATTCGAGTTACAGGAACAAGGGCCAAACCAACCACCCAAAATGGAATCGTCAAGCGAAAACACTTGACAACCTCCTAGAAGCAGCTTTTCTTGCCACCAGACCATTCTCCATCAATTAGGAATCTGATGCTGTCACTAAACACATTCCTTAAATTATAGCCATTTGTTGAGTGTGTCTTTTTTGGTGTCTAATCCGCATATATATCACCATTGCCCTTGATTTTCTTGTCTGTATATCTCTTAAATGTCAACATATACATGTGTGATTTAGTTTACGAAGATTTTTCAATGCCGAGAACCTCAATCAAAGAGTAAAAAAGGCGTAAGGTTCACAATGGTGTAAAATTAAAATGGGTTAGACCGGGCTAGGATTCGAGTTAGAGGAACAAGGGCCAAACCAACCATCCAAGAATGGAATCGTCAAGCAAAAACACTTGACAACCTCCTAGAAGCAGCTTTTCTTGCCACCAGACCTTTCTCCATCAAATAGGAATCTGATGCCGTCACTAAACACATTCCTTAAATTTTAGCCATTTGTTGAGTGTGTTTTTTTTGTGTCTAATCCGTATATATATCACCATTGCTCTTGATTTTCTTGACTGTACATCTCTTAAATGTCAACATATACACGTGCGATTTAGTTTACGAAGATTTTTCAATGCTGAGAACCTCGATCAGAGAGTAAAAAAAG
>JARYGA010013566.1:0-40510 GCA_030545235.1 Helianthus tuberosus
TAGCAAGATGTACTAGTAGTCAAAAGACAGGCATACAATCAAAAAGAGAAATTATATCACTGTCTCCACCTTAAAGCTTTAAACGGGGACCTATTTTTAATCAATAAAAATCCTAGAGGCTTAACGTCTTCCATCACTTTTGGGCTTGTAACCTCTTGCCTGAGAAAACCGTCTCGTTTCTAGTCTTCCAAATGCACCAGCAAGCTATCATAATAATCCCTTGAAAAACTTTGCCTTTCACCAAATTGATATTGCTAGAACTGAAAAAGCCTAAATGAGGGTTACCTTACACCAATTTGATATTGCTTGCCAAATATACGTTGCCAAAGACCATGAAATAAGATGCGAGGATGATTCAGTATCGTAGTTGCATAACCCACATAGAACCGAATCCATAGGAATGTTCTAAATGAACATTCCTATGTGCGAGCCCCTCCCTAGTCGGTGTACGATCCAAACTAGCTTGCCATGAAAAAATGTTAATTGTGTTGGGATGATTAACGGTAATTGACCAACACTTTTGCAAATCAGAACCAGTGGACCACTTAATCATGTGGAGTAAGAAACAAGGGACCATAGAATTTTGTCAGTTGCACTAAAGTTGACCTTTGATTTTCAGATTGACCATTCATGATGATGTACATGTGTTTATAAGAATCTAGATAAAGCTCGTTAGGTTGTACGTAAAGCATCTTAGATTGTACATGAAGCTTTTTTTTCATTATATTGTTTTTAGTGTTCAAGAATTGATAAATTAGTAAAAAAAAAAGAACTACAATTTATTACTTAATAAATACCATATGAATACCAACTTTTATATCACACCTCGACCGCGTAAAACAACGAACCGCGGCGAAAACGTCGGGGAGTGTCATAACAGAATCATTGTTTCACAACACATGGTGATTTAAGTTTTGTTTTATTCCATTAATGGACTCATTGTTTTAATACAAACCAGATAAATACAAATAATTGTCTTTCAAGTTTTAAAGTCGCTAAGGCACGAGTCCATCCTATGTGTAGCATGCGGCAACAATCATCACAAAGTAGAACCTGAAACATATGTGAAAATAAAAAGTCAGCATAAAAATGCCTATGAGTGACATAGGTTTTGTGAATTAGATTCATGGCTTTGGATAACATAAGAAAAAGTTTTATGTTTACAAAAATAGCCATGAATCCTTGTAAAAAGTTTGGTTTCTAAAACACATTGCTTTGATAAAAAAGGTTATACTATATACAAAAATATACTTTGTTTTGAAATAATCGGTTAAATAGTATATCAAAATATACTTTAGTTTCGAAATAGTTGATTTAGTAGTATATCAAAAGTATACTTTGATTTAGGATTGAAAGCATCGGTAGTATATCAAATTATACTTTGGTTTGGAAATAGCATATTAAACTATGCTTTGGTTTTAGAAATAACGATAGTATATCAAACTATACTTTGGATTTGAAAATAGCATATCAAACTATGCTTTGGTTTGAAAATAGCATATCAAACTATGTTTTGATAGTATATCAAAATATACTTTGATTTAGGAAATACAGAGACAGTAGTATATCAAATTATACTTTAGTTTTGAAAATAACATAGAAAACTATACTTTGGTAAACAATATCACATTGGGAGCATATCAAACTATGCTTTGGAAGTGTATCAAAATATACTTAAATTGTGATTCGGTAATATATCAAACTATACTTTAGTAAAACAGTATCACGTTGGTAGCATATCAAAATATGCTTTAGTAGTATATCGAAATATACCTTAATCGTGATTTGGTAGTATATCAAACTATACTTTAGTAAACAATAGCATATCAAACTATGCTTTGGTTTTGGAAACTATATAAGATAGGTTTTTAAGGCTTGATTGGAAAACATTTGTAATCCATACGTTGGTTAACATAATATCACGTTGGCAGCATATCGAAATATGCCTTAGTAGTATACCGAAATATACCATAGATCGTGATTTGGCAATACATTCAAACCTTAGTGTATCAAACTACACTTTGGTAACTATAGATTTACCACGAAGGCAAAATCTATTTGATTTAAAACTTGGTTTCTGACATTCCATACAACAGGAATGGTGTAACACCTCGCAAAATCATGTCCAATATAATGAAGACACGTGTCATGAGCTTTAAACGTGTAATGGATTAAATATGAGGGACTAAAGTTGACAAACAAAGAATGTATGTGTGTAAAAGGATTCAAAGTGTCAACGTTTGATAAATATACCTTTCAACAACCCTACATGATGTTTATACCCTTAAACGAATGAATTATGGATTATATGAAGCCGTTTGTGGAAGAAAGTGAGAGTTTACAAACCGCAAGGGTTAAAAGTATCAACATGTTTAATTTATACCTCTGAGTGACCTTTTTAGCAAACCCAGAGCTTTGTAACAATTAATTATGCTCACGAGAATAAGTGATAAAAATTTCACAAGGTTTCGATATCGTATGAAGAAGTTATGCTAACATTCGTAAATAAAGGGTTAAAAGCGTCAACATTGAAATTTAAGACTTTTCGGTGATCAAATAAATAACCGGGGACTTAACGAAGTTGGTTTATGACTTAGAGTCCTTAAAAGTCAAGTTTGGGAATTAAAACGTAATAAAAACAAGTTAAAATCAAGTTTGGAAGGACCAGGGACCTAATATGCAATTCTGGCAAACTTGTGACCGAATCTGGGGAGCCATACCGGCCGCGTAAGACCTTATGGTCTCTTACGCGGGCCGCCTAAAACCTGGCAGCTCCCAAAAACTTGGCAGATGTCTGTATTAGCAGGTTACACCGACTTTAAGGCCTGATTTTTGATTCTAGGGGCTTGTTTGGTGGTTTATATTGGCCTAGGGACACATGTGATGATCAGGAATCATCTCATAGACTTGTTTGGCATGATCTTGATCAATTAAAATCCCTATATAAAGAGTCCTAGTTGCAACATTGTTGCATACACTTGAAAAATCATTCTAACTCAAATGCTGGAGTCTCCTGGAGCTCAAGACCATTCCCTAAGGATCATTAGTCGTGCTTAGGACCCTTGTAAGCTTCCTTAACCTCCTAAGATCTGTTTTTATTAGTTTAATGGCCTAAAGTCAACCCGTCATAATTAAGGTTTGACTTAGTGATTAATCACTAATGGTCCAGTCAATTCTCGAATTGAAAGTAGCTTTGAGTTGGTAATTATATGGGTAATAAACCCTTAAAAGGGCACCCTCTGATTTCCACTCTAACTAGGTCAATTGTCAGGTCAAACTTGATTATAAAAAGTCAACAGTAAGTTAATTTTCAAATAAACACATGATTAACAATATAGAAGCCATGAAACCTGTTTTGTCACTTGTATAACTTAATAATTAATGTAAGAACATGTCTAAGCATGTTCAACCCGACAATTTTCAGTTTAAGCTCGGTTCGAAACCAAAAGTCGCAAAAGTAGACTTTTGCTTTGACTTTTAGTTCTGACCCAATGTAGCATGTTTTAGAAATGCCTTAGAACTCTATTAGGACCAGGTTATAGGTTAGTGTAACCCTCTGAGGTTATACAACTTGGTTCATTAGTTATTCGATTCATGTACATGTTTCCGTTATATGCCTAAATATTGACCATAATGCCCTTTTGACCTTAAAACGAGATTTTTGAAAATGTGAGAGGACAAAAATCTTTATTACTGATTTATAAACTTGTCCTAAAAATTTGACATCAGTTTGAGGTCTAGATTAGGAGTTATGCTCAATATGGTAATTAAGAAGCTTTTTATTAATTAAACGACGTAATTAGCATAAAGCCTATCTAAACCCAAATTTTGACACCAAACTTTTTACCCACTGATGTAATATAATATTTTGGGATTTTTTTAAGATTTTTAGTTATTTTTAAGCTGAGCATAACATAGGGTTCTTGCTTTAATTCGGTAATTGTCGGTTATGCCCTTTTCTTGAATAAAATGGGTTTTACATAACATATTGATACCAAACTTTTTGATACTGATTTTTTATGATAAATAAAATATTTTGAACTTTATAAACTGATCAAAAACTCCGATTTCCTATTTAAACCCGAAAATCGCTTAAAACCGACTTTTACGCGTTTTAAGCACATAGTATGAGTTAAAACTATTTTTGGCATATGAAACTTAATACCTACTGATGTTTTAAGTAAATTTTTATAATTAAACAGTAAGCAAAAGTTTTGAACTCAGAATTCTAATTTTGACCTTTAAAGATTATGTGAAATTACCAAAATGCCCCTACGGTGCATAGTTTGGTTATAAAAGATAAATTTCACAGATATGCAATACCCTACTGTTATGACTTATAAAAATAAATATTTTTACTGATTATATCTGACCTGAAACTCATATTAGTATTTAAACTCTTTTATAACCTTTAAAATGACCAAAATACCCCTACGGGGCATAGTTTGAGTTTAAATCCATTTTGGGCATAATGGAAGGTATCTTACTGATATCACAACATATTTAAGGCATATTAACTTAGGAAACCTGTTCATGACTCATTTGGTTACCCGTTACGCATTATTCGCGTTCGGTGCGGTTTATGTAACTAGTTTGCATAAATTAGCCGAAACGGGTTAAACCTTATCGTTTTTATCTCAAAATCCAGAATGTGTTTAGTTTACCCATATTATACAAGTATACAAACTTGGCAGGTCTAAACCACACTCTAATCCGGTCATCGCTTAATCGTGCGTTTTGAACCGTATATCTTCTTTTAAAACTAACCGGTCTAAGTTTAGGCTTAATTAAGACCCGTTAGGAATCTAATAGGTTATTCAAAACCTTCGTTCTAGATTAGGAGACCAGTAAAAGATACTTGCACTCGCTGATTGTGATATATACTTGCTCAGGTAAATACTTTTAACTTATTTTCCCTTATACGGGCTTGGGGTACGGTATATAAAATACCGTTTGGTCGGGCATTGAATTGTTAATCATATGAAGGTTAATTTATTGATATGACCTGTTTAATCTGTTTTGTTTGCTTAAAGCCTTTGGGGGGTTAATGACCATGTCCCGGATATCCTTGGCATCATTCATTGAAATGGCCACGACCTAAGCACGGGGTGTAGGCATACACCTGACGGTGCATATAAATAAAAAGGTATAACCGTTTGTTCGAGAATAACTCGTCGCGGGATTATATCATGTGGTGTGTCTATTAATCTTTAACCCGGTATTCAGCCCGGGCTACTGAACGTATAACGAACATGTAATTCTTTTACAAGTTTATATTTAAATAATTATCCCAAGTTATAAAAGATATTTTGTGCCTTGTGCATTCAAATCAATTTTCTTAAACATTTTCAAAATGAGTCGGTTAATTGTATTTACAAGTGTAAACTGACGTATTTTCCAAAAAGGCTAAGTGCAGGTACTAAACAGAATAGGCTGGCTACTCTTAGCATCAATAAAGAGTCTTGCAAGCTTAGATGTTATAAATCTGCTGAACAATATTTCTTTTTAACTTTGATCCGCCTGTGGATCCTTTGCAACCGTTTTGTAATAAATGATATTACTTTCATTCGGTTTGTAATGATTTTATCTTTCGACTTCCGCTGTGTGTATAAACTATGATAAATTGTCTATGATGATATCAACTACGTCACGATACTCCCCACCGGGCCCACCGGTAATACGTGGAAATATCAGGGTGTGACAAATGGGGTGTCAACCTATAGCGCTATATCGTACTACCAATCGGCTTGATCATAGTTAATGAATGCATAAGTAAAAATATGAACCAACAAATAGTTTTACAAACTTTGAAAATCAGTGTTTAAGCCATGGATAAGAGTTCAATTCGTCAAAAGATAAGTACTATGCATGTGTAATCATATAGTTGAAATCATGAAAATAATGAATAGGCACATATGTTTCACCCCAAAACATTTGAAAACATAAAATAGGGGACTACGTACTCACTTGAGATTGCAAGTATCCTTGGTTAAGTGACCTAACAAAGCTTGGGAAATCAAGGAATCAAGTGGTACTTGTGTTGAAGAACACTTGAAGAGCTCAAGGAAGAAGAATGCTCAGATGGGAGGCCTCCACTGTAACGCCCTGCGTCCCTGAACTTTTAGCTATGGTCAATTTTAGCCCTCATACTATGTGACTCTTCACACTTTTGATTCTTGGGAATCTTTAAGCTATGATACTCGAGTCTTAGTGATATTTGATACTTAATTCTATGAAGCTAGATTCTTGATATTTAATACTATGAGACTTGATTTTTGATAATTGATACTTGGAAACTAGATTCTTGACTCTTGATACTTGGTGCTCGACTCTTGAGACTCGTGAAACTTGAGACTTGGTTGAACGAGATACTGGAGACTTGTCACTGGCGAAAACTATGAAACTTGGAAACTTTGTGTTAATGATGTAAACTAGTTATGTGATACTATTACACAATAATACGCAACGTAACGCATAATCTAACTCGCAAAACGAATCAAAGACGGAAAATGGCAAAAGGATGGGATTGACCGAGTGGCAATACGATCGGATGACCGTCCGATCGGATGACCATCTGATCGGAGGACCATCCGATCGGAGGACCACTCGATCGAACAACCATCCAAACCAAATGTCACACCGCCTTAACTCCTCTCTTGCACTATAAGTAGGCCTGTCACATCATTCTTCACTGATTTGACAGCCTCACTCGACCAGACGCACACCCTCTCACATTTCTTCCATTTCTCGGCGATTTCGGTATGTTTTACACTAGATTCTTGTACATCCTTGATCTACACATTATTCTCTACATGATTCTTCTTCTAAATCACACTTTTCACCGTGAAATCTCTAAGATTTGAACTCTAAGGAATTTCATGTGTTCTTACATCGAGTCTTTACTAAATCTAGACTTTTTCAACTAAAACTCATGTTTTCTTCATCTTTTCTTAAACTTTTACTTAAAACGGTGGAATCTGGGTCTAAATGGGCTGTAGACTTGATGATTAGTCTGGAGTCGGCTTGGAAATAGATTGTTACCGAAAAAGATGGCCGGAGTACGGATTCCAACATAAACACCGTCAAAGAACAGACACCTGAACAGACTGGGGTGATTCCCATCCGATCAGACCGGCTGAACATTGATGTGTTTACCGTTGTCTCAATACGTACCATGCCATCACCGTTAAACTCGAAACATGGAAATGTTACAAGGTTGCAAAGGAGACAAGGACAACTCAATCGAATGGCAATCCGATCGGACGGCCATCCGATCGAAGTGACATGTGCCTTACAACCTTCCATACTTAAACTATTTTGAATCGGAAACTTTGAACTTGAAACTTGAATCTCAACACTTGGATTGAGTGACCATTCGATCGAATGGCCATCCGTACGGATGATCATCCGATCGGATGGCGGTCCGTCCCATCACACATATGTCCTCCGACCGGATGATCATCCGTTCGGATGACCATCCGATCAAGTTACTGATCCTACACTTTTCACGGCTCTCGTTATTTCATCCGACGCTTATCTATTGTACTCTAATCAGGCTAATTCTAAGAGCTCCCTTTGATCCGATAACAGTTTTACTGTTAAGCAATCACTATGAGTATACTCGATCCCTTTTTGTTTTAAACTTTTGGGATGCAACATGTATTCTATTAAACTATGAAACTTGATACTTTGGAATCCAAACTCTATCCTATGTGTATATGAAACTTGTGATTCTTGATTCTTTATGCTATGTGAACGTTTAATCCAGAGTGTGTAGTTTCGCCTTAACAATAGTAGCGCTATAGGAAGATGAACCTCCGCATTATTCTCGGGGGTATTGTTAGGAGGATTCTAGTTTTCCTTGAGTCTTGGGAAAACACTAAAGCATCCGGACACTTGGGCTATCACTTGGACTGCGAACACTAGCATGGCTGAAACTATTTTTTATCATTTACATGATGGATATTAGTCTTTTAATCTACTATGCTATATACTCAAACTTGTATACTAGCCAATACTTTTGTATTGATACTTTAATACATGTTGTAGGCTGATAGGATACTGATCAAGAAACAAGCTAGGTTGCTGCTAGAAACACACGCCTAGATAATCAAGAGTCTTTTGAACATTATTTGAAATGGTTGTATTTGATATTCTATGGTTGTGACAATTGATGTTTAGACAATGTTTGAATCTACTTAATTTATAATGAAACGATAATGTTATGCAATCTCATGAGCAATCTGAACGCTTAGTGCCGCACCCCGATGTTTCCGCCATCAGTTGGGGTGTGACATCCACAAAGGTGGTATCACTCCAACTTAGAGCAAGGAAAAGAAGAATGAAAGGTGCAAGTTTGAATGAGCAATGGAAGCACCTATTTATACTAATCTTAGAGCTCACCATCACTGCTACCACCACTAGCCACCCCACCATCATCAGATCTAACCACCACCACCCACCACATCCACCTACCGCCGTCAACCTCTCCTACTGCAACCGTCACACAACCACCACTGCACCCATCACACCACCAGATTTAACCATAAAAACCCATTATTCAAATTAAAAACCCAAATATGAAAACCCACCCTGAATTATTTGCTTCGGTTCTGAGTTAATTACGCAACTCAGGATCTTGTGGATGTTGGAAACTCAGGGGTATGTGCTTGGGAGCCTCCTTGCTACTGGTCGCCTATTCCACCTCCTGAGTTAAGAGGCGAATCTTTGAAAGATTTGAGCACTATCTGAGGATTCATATCATTTGGTATTTAACTGAGCTTGATAATCACATTTTTAATGATTTAATACTCATTCTTTACATGACTACATATCATAAGGCTGGACAGTATAGGGTTAGTCCTCGGTGCTTCTAGGGCCGGCGACGGTCCACACACCGTGCCACCCCCTCCGTCCCCGTCTTGACCGTCCGCCTCTAGCCGTTTGAGACGGTCCACAAAATGACAAAACATTGTGGGTTTCGAGGACTTTTGACCGTTTGATTAAAAAAAAATCCATTTTCAATTAATAAACGGCCATTTTTTAAATTTATACCAAATTCACTCCAACTTTTATAAATACTCACCACTTTTACACCATTTTCACACTTTTTCGCCCACTACAATCTCATGTCTATCTCACATTTTATAAACACTCCTCCCTTTTTATATAAACTCAACATTTTTATACCATTTTTTACCCACTACCACCCCATCTTTCTTTCAAAATTTACCATGGCTTCACCTTCTTCCATTTCTTCATCTTCTTTGTCTACGTGGAATTTATGTTCCAGTTAGTTTGGAACAACAAGATTTGAACATGTTCTCTATACGTAACGAGTACACACATCATAATCTACAAGCGGACTTGGTGGAGTACATTTGGAACAACGCTCAAAACGAACCAGACGAGGGTCCTAAAAAACTATTTAATAGGACTAATGAACTTTTTAGGACCTTGAAGGAATCATCCCCATACCATGTAGCCTAAGAAAACTAGTTGAGCGTTCCAGAAATATCTGCACGAGATATTGAAGACAAGAAAATAGACAAGAACGTATGGAACCTGCTCAACTTTAATGCATTAGTATATTATCATGTAAAGGTAACATTAGGGGGGGGGGGGGGGATATTCCACGGTCCTCCCAACCGCTGGAGTGTATCACAGTCCACAAGCTAGCTTAGCCTCATAGCTGCCTGGGGGTGAATACCCAACCGAGAGCGAAGAGCTTGGTTGTAGGATGCAGACACCAAGATTCGAACCCGGGACCTCTAGGGAGAGGGTGGGTGGGGCTGGCCAACTGGGCTACCCCAGCTGGTTGTAAAGGTAACATTAGAGTAATTATTAATCACCGAATTTTCATATCGGATTTGGGTTTTTAATTTGAAAAGGGGGTTTTCATGGTTAAATTTGATGGTAGTGGTGTGATGGCAGAAGTGGTGGTTGTGTGACGGTTGCGGTGGGAGAGGTTGACGGTGGTAGGCGGGTGGTGGTGGTTAGGTTAGGTGATGGTGGGGGTGGCTGGTGGTAGGAGTGGAGGTGGTGGTGAGTGTGTGAGAGATAGATGGAGAAAGAGAGAGAGAATTGAATAAATAGCTAAAATATCTATTTAAAATGTTTTATATAAATATAGGGGTAAAAAGAGTAATTTGCCCTCACATGGGGTCCACTTGTTCATATTTTAACTATGAAAATAAATTAAGTTAGGTTTAAAAGACGTAATGTGCAAGAGTTTGCAAACATTAAGTACGTTTTTTGTACGTTTTAAAGATAAAGGATATAGTTTGTATTTTAATGTCAACGTAAAGGACGATTTTTATAATTTACTCATTTGTTAATGAAGTGTATAGCCTTATTGCAAGAATAATTCCCATTTCATTCTTAATTTCTTATATCCGTGATTTACATAACTTGAATCTTCAACTACAGTACCTAACTCAATTATGATTACACCATTGCTAATTTGCTATAGAAAATAAGATAAAGACTCACACATACCTTTTGTTAATTATTATTATAACTATTGTATACTGTTGATAGACAAAGTGAATGAATAGTGACTATATTTGTTTTAAAGGTTTTTTTATATATGTTATTTAGTGGTTTTTTATATGTGTTATGTGGTTCTTTTATATATCTTATGTAACTTGCGTTTGTTTTTTATCGATGAAATTCACGTGTTAGTATTTTTTTATCATATCAAGATTTTTTTTCTCTATGGGTTGATGTAACGAGTGTAGGCGGCATAACAAAATAAACCGATACCGATCAAATTCCCGCCGTGTTCGTATATTTTTAGTCATATCATGATTTTTTTTCTCTATTGGTTGCTATAATAAGTGTCAGTACCGTAGTTAAACGAACAGATATCCACCCACCGCGCAACGCGCGGATTTAATAACACTAGTATATATAAAAAGGCATTGATCACTACTTCTTACTGAGAAATGACAAAAAAAAAAAAATAAGTGAATTAAAAAAGAAATAGGCAACAATCAAATGGTGTGTATGCAAAGTTTTAGCTTAATCTGCTTATTAAGTACAAAAGGAAAAACTTGCATTTTGCGAGATCCATTCGTTGTAGCTACTTCAAAGCCTTATTAAAGTGAAAGTTATCATCCAAGTCGAATCAAATAAATCAAACTTTTAACAATTTACCTCTAAGATAGAGGGAATGAAAGTTATTACTATAACAAATTGAAGCTAATGAACAATAGTTTTAATATAATATATAGTTTTTTTTATAATAATAGTTATTTTCTTTACTTTTTAACTTTAATCATTTTTTTTAATATCATGGGTTGGGATAAGCTTGGTGTCAACCAGTATCGAGCCAGTACTTGTATCGAAAATACCGGTACGGTCCTGTTCGGTCGGTACATGAAGGTAAAAACCGGCACTAGTACAGAAAATGCCAAAAGTTGGTGTCGAATTGATATTGGAAATCTTTTGGTTCAGGAAATTCAATGCTACTACCCGGTACCATTTGCTCATCCCTGATCACGGGTACCGTACGAACAACGGTATCGTACAACTTTTTTTTGTTGTTGATTTTTTTCTTCAATTTTTTATTTTTAATTTTTTTAGTTTCAGGGGTAGGGATGAACAACCAGGGCCGGCCCAACCCTATATTAAACCAAGGTTTGGGCCTAGGGCCTCCACAATTTTAGGGCCTCAGTTTGAAAGAAAACAAAATATATCATGTAGTGTGGATATCATGTATACTCTGATTAACAAAGAACATTATGTAATTCCAGCTTAGCGGCAAGCTTGCCACTTTGATGCTTTGCAAACCCAAGTTCAAATCCCATCAACTAACCTTTTTTTTACAATTACGTTGTATCCATGGCCCACTTGAGAAAAGCCGTGTAGTTTAAAAAAGAATTAAATACCCACTTGAGGAAAGCCCATGTAGTTTAAAATAGAGTAAATTACAAAAATCGTCCTTTATATATGTAACTTATTGCAAACTGTGTCCTTTGTCTTCAATAATTACAGAAAAAGTACTCGATGTTTGCAAACCCTTGCAAGTTATGTCCTTTAGCCCTAACTCAGTTAATTTTGTATGGTTAAATCTGGCCAAATGGACCTCACATGAGGGTATTTTGGTCATTTTACTCTCATGTAGGGTCTATTTGGTCAGATTTAACCACAAAAATACCCTCATGTGGAGTCCAATTGTTCAGATTTAACCACAAAAATTAACTGAGTTAGGGCTAAAGGACATAACTTGCAAGGTTTTACAAACTTCAAGTACGTTTTCTGTAATTATTAAAGACAAGCGACACAATCTGCAATAAGTGACATACATAAAGGATGATTTTTGTAATTTACTCTTTAAAATAGAATTAAATACCCAGCCCTCATATATTCCAAAATCAGGCATTCAGACCCTAATCTTTTAGTTTAGGGTCTTGGAAGAAACGACCATTAATAAGATGAGTAATCCACCATCGATTTCTTTGCTACTTCTTGATTTTTTTAATGTAATTATTTTGCCAAATGGTATATTTCAAGAGAGACAATGGTTTTACTAATGTTCTTTGGGTTACTAGATTGGTTCAACATCTACAAGTCTTAAGTTCAATCACCTGTTAAAAAAAAAGTGAAAAAAAGGAACTAAGTAGATGCTTTACTAAATATGTTAAAAAGGATAATTGTGTAAAAGAGCCTCCACCCGCAGCTCGCTTAGGGTCTCCAAAAACGTTGGAACGGCCCTGAAGATGACCAACACATCCAAAAACTAAACAATGATTTCTGCAATTGTTATGACGAAAGTTTCTTTCTTTTTTAATAATATAGTGCATGTTCTCGCCGGCAGCCAAGAGGAGCTGGTAGTCACAAAAAAAAAATTCCCATGTGTATTTTTATAAGGGAAATTGGTTTTTAATAAACCAACCTTTGCCCTATTGGTAAATAATAATCCTACCTACAGAATTGGTAATTAATAATACAACGTTTCAATATATTTGTACTCAATGGACCTCCGTTAGTTTTTTTTAACTGAAGTTAGTTTTTAAGTTTTATTTATTACACAAACAGTCCCTGTAGTTATAATTTACTAGTTTTAAGTTTTATTTATTACACAAACAGTCCCTGTAGTTATAAAAAAATTCATAAAAATAAAAAAAAATCTAAAAAATCAAAAAAATTCTAAAAAATCATAAAAATTCTAAATAACATAAAATCCTAAAAAAAAATCAAAAAAACTCTAAAAAATAAAAAAAACTCTAAAAAATCAAAAAAACTCTAAAAAATAAAAAAAATTAAAAAAAAGCGTATCGTTTCGACGCGAACCGTTTCGACCCGGACCGTTTCGACCCGGACCGTTTCGACGCGTACCGTTTCGACGCGTACCGTTTCGACCCGGACCGTTTTCGACCCGGACCGTTTCGACGCGTACCGGTGCGGTGGTGGTGGTGGTGGTGGTGGTGCGGTGCGGTGGTGGTGGTGGTGGTGCGGTGCGGTGGTGGTGGTGGTGGTGGTGTTGGTGGTGGTGGTGGCGGTGCTGTGGTGGTGGTGGTGGTGGTGGTGGTGGTGGCGGTGCTGTGGTGGTGGTGGTGGTGGTGGCGGTGCGGTGGTGGTGGTGGTACGCGTCGAAACGGTCCGGGTCTAAACGGTACGCGTCTAAACGGTACGCGTCGAAACGGTACGGGTCGAAACGGTACGGGTCGAAACGGTCCGGGTCGAAACGGTCCGGGTCGAAACGGTTCGCGTCGAAACGGTACGCTTTTTTTGAATTTTTTTTATTTTTTGAGTTTTTTTGATTTTTTAGAGTTTTTTTGATTTTTTTAGGATTTTTATGTTTTTTAGAATTTTTATGATTTTTTAGAGTTTTTTTGATTTTTTTGAATTTTTATGATTTTTTTAGAATTTTTTTGATTTTTTTAGAATTTTTTAGATTTTTTTTTTATTTTTATGAATTTTTTTATAACTACAGGGACTGTTTGTGTAATAAATAAAACTTAAAACTAGTAAATTATAACTACAGGGACTGTTTGTGCAATAAATAAAACTTAAAAACTAACTTCAGTTAAAAAAAACTAACGGAGGTCCATTGAGTACCAACATATTGAAACGTAGTATTATTAATTACCAATTCTGTAGGTAGAATTATTATTTACCAATGGGGCAAAGGTTGGTTTATTAAAAACCAATTTCCCTTTTTATAATATTTGATGGATGACAATGATGAAGACAATATTTGGATATATCCTTATAAAATGGTTATATACTATAAATTATAACTTTATACAACATGTTGTATGAGATGGCGAAAACGGTCATATGGGTCGTATCACATAGAAAAATGGTCATACATGCCGTATACGACACCAAATGACTAAATGACTGATGTGATCATTGACAAAATCATACGGCCCGGGTGACAATTTGCTCCCTATCATATAACTTGTTTGATGTGGTTCAGTTACACAAAAATGACCGACGTTGACCACTAACAAAGTCATACAAACCAACCGTATGATGTGGTGCATTGACAATAATGCGATTGACATTGATCGCTGACAAAATCATAAGACCCGTATAAGACATTTTTTCCCTCACACACTAGTCACTACCCATATGATATCTGGTGTATATGTAGTAAGACCCTTAAGAAAATAAGACATGATCATAATGGATTTTGAGTAAAACCTGAAACTAGAAATTGTTTATCCGCATTTAAAATGAACAGGCAAGACACATATAAAAACATACAGAGCACTTATAAAATCAGCTTTTCTTTAAACTTCACAAACATCACCATATAATTGCCGAAATACAAAATCAAACTAAACAACTACAACCGTTGTTTGTTTTGTGATTGCTGCAAACGCTATGTCAAAACTTTTTATTATTATTATTATTATTGTCTTCCTTTTTTCCCTATCTAAACAAATAATATTAGTTGCAATTAATTTGGTAAACGTACAACTTAACAATAACATAGTACAACCAGATAGAATACTTCCAACAACATAATACAATAATACTGTAATTACCAATTTGGGTTCTGTCGATGTAGATCTCTTCCACAGAAATGTTGGTTGTAATTTGTCAAAGGTACAACTAAGCATGTACATGGTACAACTTATACTCATATAGCAACTGCAATAGCAAATGGCTTCTTTGTCTTTTTCCTTTTTTCTACAAAGCATGCACGTGATGATAGATACAACATATATTATGTATTATGTACAACCTTTTGCTACAATATACTCTCATTAGCTAGGCAACTTAAAGTACCACAAATAGCTCCTGTGTTCACCTCATACAACATAACATATGGTTCTTAATTACTTAAGTTAAATCCCAAAATTTGTATATTTTCATAATTTTTTATAGATTGCATTATTACAATGACGATGGCAGTATTTTGTCACATCCTAATAATAAGGTTAAAATTCAAAATGTATTTTTATGGTACATATTTTTATAATATCCATTGATTATTAAAAATAAAGACGCCCCAATAGGCCAATTTGTATTATATTATATCTTTAACCATACTATAACAAAGCTGCTACAAATAAACAAGTCTTATAGTTCAAAAGTTGCAAAATTTATATTTTTTTAACGGATAAAGCCTTCAAATCAATTGGAGTTAAAATATCATATTGCTAGTCAAATAACACAAATTTTGTAAACCATCCCGAACAGATGAGTTAAGAGCTATAAACATGCATGACTTATTGTACTCTTAGAGAGACCTTGCATTGCTGATCCAGGAATCATCTAGTAAACTACCCAGAGCCCCTTAAAAGGACCTCAGTTCTTAATTTCAATTTATATATAAAAAGATAGAATTTGTTAAGAGTAAATTACAAAAATCGTCTTTACGTTAACATCAGATTGCAAACTATATCATTTATATTCAAAAAGTACAAAAAATATAGTCGATGTTTACAAACCATTACACGTTACGTCCTTTGACTCTAACTCAGTTGATTTTCATAGTTAAATATGAACAAGTGGACTTCATATGATGGCAAATTAGCCTTTTTACCCCTATATTTATATAAAACATTTTAAATATATATTTTAGCTATTTATTCAATTCTATCTCTTTCTTCCACCTCTCTCACACACACTCACCATCACTCCTACCACCACTAGCCACCCCACCATCATCGGATCTAACCACCACCACCCACCACATCCACCTGCCGCCGTCAACCTCTCCCACTGCAACCGTCACACAACCACCACTGCACCCATCACACCACCAGATTTAACCATAAAAACCCATTATTCAAATTAAAAACCCAAATATAAAAACCCACCCTGAACTATTTGCTTCGGTTCTGAGTTAATTACGCAACTCAGGATCTTGTGGATGTTGGAAACTCATGGGTATGTGCTTGGGAGCCTCCTTGCTACTGGTCGATTGTTCCACCTCCCGAGTTAAACGGGCGAATCTTTGAAAGATTTGAGCACTATCTGAGGATTCATATCATTTGGTATTTAACTGAGCTTGATAATCCCATTTTTAATGATTTAATACTCATTCTTTACATGACTACATATCATAAGGCTGGACGGTATGGGGTTAGTCCTCGGTGCATCCAGGGCCGGCGACGGTCCACACACCGTGCCGCCCCCCTCCATCCCCGTCTTGACCGTCCGCCTCTAGCCGTTTGAGACGGTCCACAAAATGACAAAACATTGTGGGTTTCAAGGACTTTTTGTCACACCCCCAAAAATACCACTAGCGGAAACTCTCGCGAGGCGCGTGACGTACCAGGATCTAGCCACTAATCACATTGAACCATATACATATAAGATAAAATAAAACCTTTCATTAAATGTAAATGTATAATTCAAACACCATTTAATAAAGTCAACATGTTCAGTGGAAGCATAATAGTGTCACATCCCCAAAATCCACCATGCGGAGTACCACCGCTTGGAGGCGTGACATGACCAGGATCGAGCCACCAATCATATTGAACAACTCAATTAAGTAACTAAAACCAAACATAATACGATTGGTGACCAAAGCTAGTTAACCTTGTTTAGTTTAAACAGCGGAAGCATAAACGTGAGTTCAAAAGCATAAGTCCATAGTTCATAAGTTAAAGTTTCAAAACGCAATTTTAGTAAGTTCATAAGGATTTAAATATTAAGCACGGAACATAACAGTCCGTACACCACAACGACTCCTTCCCCGTGCAAGCTCCAAGCATTTAGCGACCTGTAAGGCATGTAACAACGAGTCAACAACAAAGTTGAGTGAGTTCACGTTTGGTTGTTTTGTTTTAAGTTGTTTCTGAAAAACGTGGTTTGACTTTCGTTGGCTTATTTGCCGTGGGGGTTACCCCGTAGTTGAAAGTATGTTTAACCATTTACTTTTTCTTTACCCAATCCATAACCATGATCAGTGGGGGTTTTCCCCGTTTGAACTACTAGACGGAATGATATCGACTGCTACGCAAATAAGTTGTGCCCTATATCAGTGTCTATCATCACTGACAATCTGCCATAGTCCATTAGTACACGCCCGTCCGAACGGCACGGTGTGAGGTTTGTTAAACCTAATAGCGCTATTAACTAATGACCCGCTCGCCATTGGCCTCGGCGATTAAGTCGATATAAATTGAGGGACTTCATGATAGAGTTTTGTCTAGCTAGTTTTAAGGTTGTTGTCCTACCCAAGGAGGACGAACGTACGTATTCTGCACCAGGAGAATTCGTAGGTTTAATAATGGCATCCATTCTACGGAGGATGGCCGTACAAATCCTACCCAAGGAGGATATGTAGATTTAGTTTTAATTCTTTAACCCATTCCCAAACCACCGGGAATCCCATGCCTTAGAAAGTGTGAACTCACCTCGGTTTGCTCGGTTAGATTCTCAATATAGCTAACAGTCAAGGTCGGTCAATCACGTCCTAGTATGATTTACCAGTTAGTCATTTAGTGGCTTTCAAATAGAACACAAAGTTCCTACACGTATCTATCACACAACATGCATCACTGTAACGGTTTATGCCCATCTAAGTTTCCCGTCCATTCCCCACTCAAAGTCAAACATACGATAATGCACATAACATATATAACATACTAAATCATTCACAGATAACATACTCGACATTTAGACACGCAAGTCACAACTTATGTCAATTCAGCATTAATACTCAAAACCGGCTGTTTTCGGACATTTAAATAAAATAGTTAGATTATTCCAAAAATTCCCAAATTTTTATAGAATGTCATAAACATTCCATATTTTATTGTGTAAAAATATCGGGGTCCGGTTCATTACCAATATTTTATAAAAATTCATATTCCGGACTGAACTCAGATTTGTGTATTTCTGACCACAGTTCACGGAACAATTTATTAAAAACTCATCGAGTGTCCGATTTACGAAATTCCAGTGGGGTAATTACAAATACTTCAGTTGTCATCTACAGTAGAATTTTCATGGTCTAACTCTACACAGAATACGAGTTACAACAGAAAATACAACACTCATTTATTGCTGTAAAAACTCAGCCTAAGCTGCTGTTAAGAAACGATGCTTTAAAAATAGTAAACGGAGTCCAAAAATTACGATTCCGGTGCCATTAGAACCGTATCTCATAACAAAATATTTTAGATTCAAAATATCGGGTTTTCGTTGAATTTATGCCCTGTTTACAGCCAACAGAAGTGGGCTGTAAAAGTTAGACAGATTCTGATTCTTTTGTGTTTAACCTTCTAAATCGTGTTCGATCGATTCCTTTAACAAGTTTAGTGACCACAACAACATCATATACTAATATCATTCAGTAAAGCATCAGATAATCACCCAATCATCATAATCACACAAGATCTACATGATTACACACATATTCATCCATTAACCACCTTGTTCATTATTTTAGTAAACTTTTAGACTTTGATCTTATATGTTAGTGATTTTCAACCGACGAAACTCTTATTAACCACTAAAAGCAAGATCAAGAGGAGGTTTAGAGTCACTTACTACTAGCTCGAGGCTAGGGAAGAACCAAAGCGAAAACAAGGTGGATAAAAGCAATATAGAGAGGTCCTTGAGCTTCCGAACACACCACGCTTCATTGTATGATCCCTTGCACCTTTGTGTATGTAGAAAATGGTTGAACAAGACTTTGATGGTGGTGATATGGTGGTGGAAATGATGGCAGCCGAATATCAAAGAGAAGAGGGAGAGAGTTGCAAATTTTCTTAAGTGTTGAATGAGGTGGAGTGGTAAACTCTTGGTCTTATTTAATAACCAATTATATGTATTGTCCAACAAATAAAGTGTCCACTAGATATAGGACAAACAAGATTAGAATAATAAAAATTGATGGATGGTGTCCCCTATGGGGAACCGTTCGGTTATAAAGGGTGGGGTTTGGTTTGATTCCAACTAGTTTAGTTAAGTACTAGTTAGGTTAAATAGATGTTTAAATAGATTATTAGTGTATTATGTGTTATAGCGGGTGTTAGGGTATTCGGGTACCCTAACTGGCTCAGAAAAGGAAAAACAATGTCATAGACAATATTTTTATGTTCCGGGTTAAGTCCGGGTGTTCGGTTTGACACTGTTCCGTTAAACTGCTTAATTAATCCGTAAAGCGTCCTATTTATATATTTTGTAACGTTTTTACTTTCTAACACTTAGGAAAATATAACGGACTATTTAGTGACCTTTCTGTACACTATTAGTATATTAACAAATACGTGTAAGCATAACACAGATATCAGAAAGCAGTTACGTAGTTCCACACAGTCGTCAAGCACATTAATTGTCATTAATAAATTGTACGGTTACATGCAAATTTGAGGGTTGTCACAAATAGTTTGTTTAAATAAAGTGTTCAACAATGCAACATTGAGGAGCGTTCCAAATGCCATGACCCATGACCACTCCAGCTTCCCAGACAGCAAGTTCTATATCAGTGTACCTAGGGGCCTGCAAGCATGCAGAAAAAGTGTATCAGACAGACTGGTGAGTTCACAGTTTGCTTTAACCGTTTAATACCAAATAGTGATTTATGATTTGTTAAGTTGATAATAACTCGATATCGCAGACGGCCCTTTTTGCACTTCTCCAATGCTCTATCAAACATTGGTCATGATTTAAAGTTATTAGTTCACGCCCGTCCTATCCAGGTACGTCCTGAGGGAGCCAAACCTAATAGCGCTATCAACTAATAACCCCGTTGCCCTACAAGCAACTAACCCGGTAGTATGATGGGACTTAGGTGATAGAGAGTGAGTGTATTATCCAACATTAACGTTTACTGAAAACCGTTGCATATCCCCTGCAAGGATATGCGTATATGAAATCCGCCTCACATCGCCTGACGGGTGGTCCATGGGACAACCCTTAAGTGTGTTAAAAGACGAGTGAATCCCTCATTTGATCATGTAATTGTCTTGAATTAGATAACTACGGTTGCTTGTGTTTCAGGTACATTTAGAGCTTAAAAGTATGGAAATAAAGCTTCGAATAGACACGACTGGATTGTAGATTGAAAGACGGAGAATAAATGAAAAAAATAAAATTTTGGAATTGAAGAATTAAGAAGATAACATGATAGAGGATGAAATTACGAGAACGTAGGCGAAAACGGTGAAGAAAACGGAGTTGAAACGAGAAAGTTATGAAGAAAACAAAAATTGATTGCTGAAGCCTACCGTAACTTACGGTGGTACCGTAATTTACGGTAGACTCTGACAAAAATTGATGCCGTAACTCAGTTTAACTCCACCGTAAACCATTTTAAGCCACCGTAACTTACGGTGGTACCGTAATTTACGGTGGAGGCCAGCGTGAAACTTGTAACTCCCTCATTTAAGGTTGTTTATGGTGCCTTTTCATCATCTAATCATTCCCATTCGTTTTGTAACTCCTAAGGGGCGAATTTGGGGTGTTCTAAGGTGTTCTTGAGTGATCTAAACATGAAGACTTTGTTTTTGATTCCAATGGACAAAGGTTCGATTGTGATGATGGTTCATAACACTATGAGCGGCTAGGTTTGCTTGGTGATCGTCTCGGATGTAAGGTTTTATTTGTGACAATTATGTTTGTTCTTTAATTTCTGGAATATTAGACTGTGCATGTGTTGTTAGTTTATTATGGTGTTTGATTGGTTGTTTGTAAATTGTTGATGTATGTTTGATCATAGTTCTAAACCATACGTTCTTGGTGCCGTTGGCAATCGAGATATCATGGGAGGGATTAGGGTTGGATATGTGTTGATTGGTCATCGGGTAACAACCTCGCGTTCTAGGAATCCGAGTACTTAGTTCCCTTTCATCACAAACAATTGATCTTACATGAGCCATGTCTATGTGGTTCTTTCCAGTTGAACATGAACGTTAGTTGTCCCTTAAAACCTGAAACTCGGGATGATCACTATCCTCTTATCTTGTTACAAAACTTAACCTTGATTTGTAATCTAATTTAGTTTAATCTAGTAATTAAAACCAATCGCCAAAATTCTGAATTTACATTTCTTTCAATTTAGTTTGCTTTAGTTAATTTAGACATACATCAAGATAGCACATATTCCACAAACTCCCTGTGTTCGATACCCACTTACCGCTAGCTAATTAGTTGTAATTGGATTAAATTTGATTGTGACCGCGACATCACGTCAAATTTTGGCGCCGTTGCCGGGGAGTAGTGCGCAACGTGTGTTATCTTGTGTATTAGTTTGAAAAAAAAAACCAAAAATAAAAAATAAAAAAAAACCAAAAAGATTTCTTTTATGTTCATGATTTACACTTGGTAGTTGAGTTGTGTTGTGCAGGATGACAGGGCATTACACAAATTTAAGCTTATTTACGTGTAGATTGTGCGGGGGTCCACGACATCCATGTATTGGTTGCCACAAGGCTCACTACAGGAGGGCACATGGAAAACCGGTGTCTTATGTTTCACAGCTTCCACCTCCATCATACGTTAACGATTATGAATCAGAAATGGAGGATGACTATTATTCATATGGATACGATCGGGATGAGGAAGTTTATTATGAGGCAAGGATGGATGGTCTATGTTTTTGTTGCGGTCGCGATCGCACTTATGATTATGATGTGTGCCCGGTGTATTCGGAAAACCCGAAGTATTGGAATAAAAAGATGATGGAAGCGCGCATCTATAGACCGTATCAGGGATATTGACAGTATCATCCCGAAGAATATTCTGAGCCCGAGGGTGTTTATGTTTATGAGACCGAGGAGGAAAAAGAGCTTGCTATATTGGAAGTAACTTTGTCCAAACTCGAGCAATATTTAGCAACACCCAACCTGTCCGATGAAGACCGAATCAGCTGCTTAGTTTCTAAGTGTCATACTTTAAAATTGAAGATAGAGATAGAAGAACGCCTCTCACCATTACCTGACGATATTAGAGATTATTCTCACATGAAGGAGGAGGTTGTGGAGGATAATACCACACCAATGAATCCTTTATCTGATGAAGAGTCACTTGTAGATCAGATGATGTGTGCAGATTATGAGGTAGAGCATGCTGATGGGATGGATATGTGTACCGAACCTCTTCCCATATCAATAATTCAAATTAACAAGTGTGGGGAAGAGGGTTCGAGGAACAAGATGAGAAGGGTGAAATTACCAGACATTAAGGTATATGTCATGAAGTGGACTAGCAAAGCCCGCAGGAGCAGCTTTAACATGCCAAATATACTGACAAATCTATGGAGATGGCATGTAAATTTCCGGGCATTTGTTGGAAATGCTGCGGGTAAGTGTGCATTAAGACCACCATAACGCATATCAGGTATGGTCTGGCTGAAGACCTTTAAACTTAGCGCTCTCGGGAGGCAGCCCGAGGATGTAGAGTATTGTATTTTTGTTTTTTTTTTTGCTTTGTTTGGTTTGGTTTTGTTTTGGTGTTGTGTTTGTGTTTTGGCAGGTTATTACGTTTCAATCCTCGCGGATGCAATGATTCAAGTGTGGGGATGTTTGGCAACATCCTCGTTGAGATATCGGCGAATCCAAGAGATGTTTATGAACCGATCCGATTACCGCAGCTGCATCACTACCAACACTGCTGATTTACTAATCAGGTTGTGTCTTGTTCTCATTTTGTTCACCTTTGTATATATTCATGTTTAAGTTTACGGTTGGGCGGATGGGTGGTGTTTAATGTGTTTGATGTGTTTATGGATTGTGAAAGTTGGTGGTGTTTTTAGTTATATATATAAAAAAAAAAAACCAAAAAGAAATTTGTGGTTTGAGTTGAAGAGCTTTTGGGTGATGTTAAAGAGTTAAGCGATCAAATCTTCCCAAAACCGTACATTGGGGTCAATGTATCCCAAGTGTGGGGATGGGGAGAAATTTTGAGGTTTTTGAACATTTTTAAATCAAGCTAAACAGTGTGAGAATTTGAACACCGTGGATTAACCCCAAATGATGCATCGGCAACCCTTAATACCCTTTGTTCTTGGTGAGAGTTGAAGCCACACATGTAAATAAATAATACTTATCTTTGATGAGAGTGGCTACGGGTGGGGGTGCATTAGAACTTGTGCCTTGATACGGTTTGAGTCCTTAGTTGGACATGAATGCGAAAAGGATAAGGGCATCTAGGTAGCCTCGTCTTTAGTGTGTGTGAGTGTGAGATTTGGGGGGTTGGACCTCATAAGTTATATATATGAGCATGGTTGCGAGAGGGGCGGGGGTTTGGACATTTAGTTGCCCAATTTTGTGCCTAAAAGCCTATCATTTGTTACCCCTTAGCTAGTTACCTAAAAATTTACCCAACTTAACCCGGTCTTATAGTGTTAGTAGTTGTTTTAGTAGTGTGTAGATATGTTATAGTGTTATGTTGAATATTTGATTGAAAAAAAAAAGAGAAAAAAGAAAAAAAAAAAAGAAAACAGAGAAAAAAAGCAATGAAAAAAAAGTGAAAAAGCAATGAAAAAGAAAAAAAAAAGTGATGTTGAGTTGTCTTGTATATAGAAGTTATGTCATGTTTATTGTTTGTTTCATTGTGTAATAGAAAAGACCGGGTTAAATTTTCGTTACTTCATATATATTCCATTTCCTACCCATACACCTAGCCACGTTACAGCCATCAAAGTCCCTTTGATTTGCATTCATGTTTGGCACTTGTTAGGAGAAGGATCGATTTAGGTACAAGCCTATAATTGTGCAACCGCCTGTTAGTCTTTGTGTGTCTAGCTCATATTGCTAGTGCTTACTTGTTACCGAGAGGAGAGACATAGTGAGGGGTGCATTGTTTTGGGTGTTAAAAAGGGGTTAGTAAAAGGATTGCAAGTTTTTGCTTGATTTGTATTGATCACTTGTTTTGAAAATGATTTGTAATGGGTTGCTTGGGGCAAGCAACGGTTAAGTGTGGGGATGTGACCGGTGGTCCATGGGACAACCCTTAAGTGTGTTAAAAGACGAGTGAATCCCTCATTTGATCATGTAATTGTCTTGAATTAGATAACTATGGTTGCTTGTGTTTCAGGTACATTTAGAGCTTAAAAGTATGGAAATAAAGCTTCGAATAGACACGACTGGATTGTAGATTGAAAGACGGAGAATAAATGAAAAAAATAAAATTTTGGAATTGAAGAATTAAGAAGATAACATGATAGAGGATGAAATTACGAGAACGTAGGCGAAAACGGTGAAGAAAACGGAGTTGAAACGAGAAAGTTATGAAGAAAACAAACATTGATTGCTGAAGCCTACCGTAACTTACGGTGGTACCGTAATTTACGGTAGACTCTGACAAAAATTGATGCCGTAACTCAGTTTAACTCCACCGTAAACCATTTTAAGCCACCGTAACTTACGGTGGTACCGTAATTTACGGTGGAGGCCAGCGTGAAACTTGTAACTCCCTCATTTAAGGTTGTTTATGGTGCCTTTTCATCATCTAATCATTCCCATTCGTTTTGTAACTCCTAAGGGGCGAATTTGGGGTGTTCTAAGGTGTTCTTGAGTGATCTAAACATGAAGACTTTGTTTTTGATTCCAATGGACAAAGGTTCGATTGTGATGATGGTTCATAACACTATGAGCGGCTAGGTTTGCTTGGTGATCGTCTCGGATGTAAGGTTTTATTTGTGACAATTATGTTTGTTCTTTAATTTCTGGAATATTAGACTATGCATGTGTTGTTAGTTTATTATGGTGTTTGATTGGTTGTTTGTAAATTGTTGATGTATGTTTGATCATAGTTCTAAACCATACGTTCTTGGTGTCGTTGGCAATCGAGATATCATGGGAGGGATTAGGGTTGGATATGTGTTGATTGGTCATCGGGTAACAACCTCGCGTTCTAGGAATCCGAGTACTTAGTTCCCTTTCATCACAAACAATTGATCTTACATGAGCCATGTCTATGTGGTTCTTTCCAGTTGAACATGAACGTTAGTTGTCCCTTAAAACCTGAAACTCGGGATGATCACTATCCTCTTATCTTGTTACAAAACTTAACCTTGATTTGTAATCTAATTTAGTTTAATCTAGTAATTAAAACCAATCGCCAAAATTCTGAATTTACATTTCTTTCAATTTAGTTTGCTTTAGTTAATTTAGACATACATCAAGATAGCACATATTCCACAAACTCCCTGTGTTCGATACCCACTTACCGCTAGCTAATTAGTTGTAATTGGATTAAATTTGATTGTGACCGCGACATCACGTCAGATGTGGGTATTTGAAAACCGCCTCATATCCCCTACAAGGATATGGGTTTACGAAAATCCGTTTATAAGTTTTGTCTGTTTGATTGTCCCCACCGGACGCATGCTTGTTTTGAGAGAAGTGAACTCACCTTGGTTTGCTCGGTATGATTTGTTACTTGTTCACACTTAAACAGTCACAGCCTATGGTATTCACGTATGCAATATCAGTTTACATTTATAAGGTTCACGTATAAATTGTAATCATGGTGTGCATTCAAACAACAGTTTTCGATTAACACATAGCAGTTATATAACTCAATCAAATCCATAGTTCATATGTATGTTTCATATGCAAATTCATGTTTCCTCAATCATGATTAACATCATTAACAGGCAGGTAATAATCATTCAGGTTTCATACACATGATAGACCACACTCTGTTGTGAACCATCCACTGGGCGGCGAAATTCCAAATGACGAAACACTAAAGTGTTTTGTCGGCATGATGGGTGACGAAATACCATGAGTTTCGTCAACAATGAAAGTGATGAAAGATCTAGTGTTTCGTCGACAGTGAGTTTCTTCGACTTGAGGGTTTCGTCGAGACCTTACAGTTTCATTCTTAACTGTTCACACGATAATCCCGTAAACACGTTCCATATTTGAAACAGATCAAATCATATTATTTAATCAATTACAAATCATGATCATACGTAGTTCATAGCAATAGTTGTCCTTAATTCTCATGGATTAATCATAAGTAACCCTAAACATTAACCTAATACCACTACAACAACCAGGATTGTCGAACCGCATAGTAATCGTGAACAACACAAACCATTGAATTCTTGTCATGCATATTCTAGTTTCCTTTATTAACAATAACACATCAAACCCTAGTTAATAACATATAAGAGCACAGTTTCTAACAAAACCCTATGTTCCCAACAGATCCCAATCAACACATAACAATCATCAACCATGTATCGAGCAGATCAAGTCAAGTAATTACATACTAACCGGTTGTAAGATGAGACTTGGGAGCACTTCGAAGGGAACAAGGATTGCCGCCGAGTGTAAGGGAGGGGAAAGATAGTCTAGGGTTTCAAGTGTCGCTGATTGTGATTTTTTTCGTGATGTTATGCGAATAGAGTGAATATAACTGATTCGTATATGGGCCTCACCTGGGCCACAAACCCATACGGCGAAAAACCCATGTTTCGTCGTGTTCAAGGTGATGACGAAAACCCATGTTTCATCTTGTATGGTTTTACGTCGGGTGAGATTGCATGGACTATATATTTTTATTTTTAAATGGTTCAAAACTTTATATTCACTAACCAAACCCATAATGTAACTCATACGTAAACAAATTACAGAAACAGAGTTTGTAAACAAGTAACATGTCGTGGAAAGACCTTGAAAGTTCGGGTTGTCACATCATCCCCAACTGGAAAGAAATTTCGTCCCGAAATTTGATAAGTACTCCGAAAGCGGCGAAGTGTCAAATCAGGATGACTGTGGATTATCCCCAGGTGCCACATCATCCCCAACTTGAAGGGTAATTTCATCCCGAAATTCATTAGTTACACTAGGTTTAGATTGCTTCTTTGGAAAAAGGTGAGGATACTTGAGCTTCATCTGATCCTTGCGTTCCCACGTGAACTACGGTCCACGTCTTGCGTTCCAACGAACTCTCACGATCGGAATACGGCTGTGCTTATGAACCTTGACTTCCCGGTCCATAATTTCAATTGGTTCTTCGATAAACTGCAACTTTCCGTCAACTTTGAGCTCTTGAAACGGTACTATAAGTGTCTCATCGGATAAACACTTCTTCAACTGTGAAACATGGAAAACATCATGGACGTGACCCAACTCGGCAGGTAACTCGAGTTTGTATGCCACCTTACCGATCTGTTCCAGGATTTTGAATGGCCCGGCATAACGTGGATTAAGCTTGCCGCGTTTCCCAAAATGTACCACACCCTTCCAGGGTGAGACTTTTAACATAACGCGATCGCCCACAGCAAACTCCAAGGGTTTCCTACGCCTGTCAGCGTAGCTTTTCTGACGGTCAGGTGCAGCCGCCTTACGATTTCTGATTTGCACTATCTTCTCAGAAGTTTCGAGCACAAGCTTCGGGCCTGTGATTTGGCTGTCACCCACTTCATCCCAGCAGAGAGGAGATCGACATTTCCACCCGTATAAAGCCTCGAACGGAGCTGCCTGAATACTGGTATGGTAACTGTTATTGTAAGAAAACTCCACCAAGGGCAAGTTTCTTTCCCAACCTTTACCAAAGTCGATAACATATGCTCGCAGCATGTCTTCCAATGTCTGGATGATTCGCTCACTCTGACCATCCGTTTGAGGGTAATAGGCAGTGCTAATATCGAGACGTGAGCCAAATGATTTGTGCATCGCTTACCACAGATCGGATATGAAACGCGGGTCACGATCGGAGATAATGGAGGTTGGCACCCCGTACCTGGAAACCACTTCCTTTTGATAGATACCAGCCAGCTGTGAGAACTTGTCAGTTTCTTTGATTGCGAGGAAGTGTGCAGATTTTGTGAGACGGTCAACGATCACCCATATGGTATCATTTCCATTTTGCGTTCTAGGTAGCCCAGTGACAAAATCTATGGCGATTTGTTCCCATTTCCACATAGGTATTTCTGGTTGTTGAAGTAGGCCTGAGGGTTTCTGATACTCCACCTTGACCTTTGAATAAGTCAAGCATTTACTTACGTAAGTCGCGATGTGGGCCTTCATCTTCGGCCACCAGTACAAAACCTTGAGATCCTGATACATTTTATCCGAACCCGGATGAACAGAGTATCGGGACTTGTGCGCTTCGTCCATCACAAGTTCCCTAAGGTTGCCAAACAAAGGAATCCATACACGCTCCATGAAATAGAGAATACCATCCGATCTCTCTACAAGTCGTTTTTCCATGCCCCTTAAGTACTCTGCTTCAATGTTTTCTTCTTTTAGTGCCTCAGTTTGTGCAGAACGGATCTGATTTAGGAGGTTTGAGTGAATGGTGAGTTGTAAGGCACGAACAGATTTGGGCTTTGATTCCTTTCGACTAAGAGCATCAGCTACAACGTTTGCTTTACCTGGATGATATTTGATAGCACAATCGTAGTCGTTTAAGAGTTCTACCCAGCGACGCTGTCGCATATTCAATTCCTTCTGGTCGAAAATATGCTGGAGGCTCCTGTGATCGGTATAAATAGTGCATTTAGTACCGTACAAATAATGCCTCCAGATTTTGAGTGCAAACACCACGGCCCCCCCAACTCTAAGTCATGAGTCGTGTAATTCTTTTCATGGACCTTCAACTGTCGAGAGGCGTAAGCTATAACTTTCTGGTGTTGCATCAACACGCAACCGAGACCTTGAATAGAGGCGTCACAATATACTACAAAATCTTCGGTGCCCTCAGGTAAAGAAAAAATCGGTGCACTTCAAAGTTTTTGCTTCAGAAGCTGAAAAGCATCTTCCTGTTTCGTTCCCCAGGTATAAACTACACCCTTCTGTGTTAGAGCGGTGAGAGGTTGAGCGTTCTTTGAAAAAACCCTCAATAAACCTTCGATAGTACCCAGCGAGGCCAAGGAATTGTCGCACCTCCGAAGGATTCTTTGGTACTGTCCAATTCCTGATTGAGTCAATCTAAGTAGGATCCACGTGTATCCCTATTTCGTTAACGATGTGGCCGAGGAAGTGTACTTCTCTAATCCAGAAGTCACACTTAGAAAACTTCGCGTAGAGCTGCTCCTTCCTCAGGAGCTCCAAAATAAGACGCAGATGCCGTTCGTGGTCCTCCTTGCTCTTAGAATAGATCAGTATGTCGTCGATAAACAAGATGACAAAATCATCAAGATATGGTTTACATACGGGGTTCATGAGATCCATGAATACCGCTGGTGCATTGGTTAACCCAAATGGCATGACCAGAAACTCGTAATGGCCATAACGCGTGCGAAAAGCTGTCTTTGGAACATCCTCTTCTCGAACTCTCATCTGATGATAGCCCGATCTTAGGTCAATCTTCGAGTAGAAGCTCGAACCTTGCAACTGGTCGAACAGGTCGTCAATGCGAGGTAAAGGATAACGATTCTTGACCGTCACCTTGTTGAGTTCGCGATAATCAATACACATGTGAAAGGATCCGACTTCTTCTTTACAAACAACACCGGGGCTCCCCAAGGCGAAGAACTAGGTCGAATAAAGCCCTTATCCAACAGTTCTTGGAGTTGATTGGACAATTCTTGCAACTCCCCAGGTGCAAGACGATATGTTGCGCGAGCAATTAGAGTTGGTCCTGGTGTAAGATCAATTTGGAATTCCACCTAACGATGTGAGAGTAAACCTGGAAGCTCCTCGGGCAAAACGTCAGGAAACTCCCGTACGACTGGTATATCATCGATTTTCTTCTCTTCAAGTCGGGTATCAGTAACAAGAGCAAGAATAGCAGGGTAGCCCTACCGTAAACATTTCTGGGCTTTCATGGATGAAATGATGTTGACAGTTGCACCGCTTCAATGACCCTGGACAGATAATGTTTCCCCACTAGGGAGAGGTACACGCACGATCTTCTCCTTGCAAAGTATGTCTGCTCCATGTTTGGACAATCAATCCATACCAACGACTATATAAAAACTACCAAGAGTGATGGGAAGAAGGTCAATGTCAAACACTTGACCTAAAAGATCGAGTTTACACCCTAAGAATACATGTGTGGCTTCTAATGACTTGCCATCTGCTAATTCCACTACATGCTTATTCACAAGAGACGCAGGAGTCAATCCTAGCCGACGACTGAACCCCAACGACACATAACTCCAGTCGGCACCAGAGTCAAATAACACAGAAGCAATAATACCATTAACAGAGAACGTACCGGTCACGCCGTTGCCATCGTTCCTTGCATCTCCTGCTCCAATTGTGAATGCTCTGCCGCGAGCGCCATTTCCGCTGTTGTTCCCATTATTATTATTCCCCCCGTTGTTGTTGTTGTTCTGACGGTTACCCCCATTATTGTTGTTGGTATTCTGATTCAACTGTGGGCAATCCTTCTTGAAATGCCCTTCACTGCTACACTCATAACATCCCCTCTTATTACCCCGATTCTGCTGGGGTTGTTGCCTCTGTTGTTGCTGAGGTTGTTGCTGTTGTTGCTTGGGGTGTGGAGCTCTACAATCTTTCGCCATGTGACCCAGCTTATCATACCTTTGACATGCTCGACTACACTGACCATAGTGATGGTAACCACACTTATTGCACTTCGACTGTTTCCCTGCGTAACCGGAAGTCTGACTATGGTTCTGATTAACCGAAGATGATTGACTAAAGCTGCGGCTGCTGTTGTTATCAGGCTTCTTCTACAATTGATTCGAGTTTGTTGCCTTATCTGCATCATTCCACTTACGCTTGTTGTCAGTGATGGGGGCGGCAGTAGTAGCTATAACAACGGTAGTAGCAGCAATACGGGGTGGCAGCGAGCCACGCTCCACCTCCTGATCAGTGATCTTGTGAGCCAGCCTGATAATCCGTGGTAGGTTGTCGAGATTCACTGCAGTGACTAACCCCTTAACTGATGGTGCCAATCCCTTAATGTAGAGCTCAATCCTGCGAGATGGTGGTCGGGATAAATTAGGACACATGTTTGCCAGCTCGTGAGATCGTTTCGTATAAGCCTCGATCTCAGATCCTTCCATCTTCAGGTTATAGTACTCGTTTTCCAACTTTTGAATTTCATCCCGTGGGCTGTGCTCCTCCCGAATCAGCTCTTTGAAATCATCCCAAGTGGTCGCGTTTGCCATCTCGATGCCCAGCATCTGCACTTGAGCATTCCACCAAGTCAGAGCACCGTCCTCCAAGGTGCCAGAAGCAAACTTCACCCTGTCCCCCTCTGGACAATTACACATTACAAAAACGGATTCGGCTTTCTCGAACCAATGGAGCAGTCCCACGGGACCTTCAGCTCCACTGAAAGTTTGGGGATCACAATCCATGAATGTTTTGAACGTACACAGAGGTGGATTGCTCTGGTTTTGATTCGCTTGGAGACCTACGAACGAAAGAAATTACAATACATGGGTAAGAATTGGGTACGCAACACAAGAATAGAGAATAATTGGCACATATCGTACCAGCTTGATAGGCTGCCAAAGCCTCAGCCACACGGGTGTTAATCAGATTTGTCAACTCAGCCTGAGTCATTGCAATGTGTCCACGTCCATGGCCTCGTCAGCTCATGATTCTATATAAGAAGAGGGAACAAGTTTAAGAATCGAGTTATGGTAGGAGTCAATCCTCACGTTGACATCTACAACTACAAATTTTACACCAAACAACACGGCGGAACCCTTCTCACACTTGTTAAGCCTCACTGGGACTCACATGCACCTCACCTTATTATTATGTGTGTACCCACAATAATAAGGCAATTCGCATGCTTATCTCAGTGCCTCTTAACTTGCGCTAAAAGTTTCCCCCACATTCAACTAGCAAAACGAAAGGCATCGTAGGATTAATAATCACAAAAGTCAAAGAGTAGTGTCACACTATCGAATTTCAGTAAAACATGCAGCACAGGTAATCACATCATGGGATCTGGTATGTAGTTTCATGCAAATCGTGAGTGTGTGACTACTAAGCAAGTAATACATTAAGTAAACAGAGGACGAACCTTGCAATCCGGAGCTGAGTGTCATGGTCGCTTCGATACTGTTTGGTTATAGTCTGGTATTATGAAAACATTTTAAAACCTAGTTCACTATATCCTGGCTCTGATACCAAACTGTCACACCCCCAAAAATACCACTAGCGGAAACTCACGCGAGGCGCATGACGTACCAGGATCTAGCCACTAATCACATTGAACCATATACATATAAGATAAAATAAAACCTTTCATTAAATGTAAATGTATAATTCAAACACCATTTAATAAAGTCAACATGTTCAGCGGAAGCATAATAGTTTGTTTAAATAAAGTGTTCAACAATGCAACATTAAGGAGCATTCCAAATGACATGACCCATGACCACTCCAGCTTCCCAGACAGCAAGTTCCATATCAGTGTACCTAGGGGCCTGCAAGCATGCAAAAAAAGTTTATCAGACAGGCTGGTGAGTTCACAGTTTGCTTTAACCGTTTAATACCAAATAGTGATTTATGATTTGTTAAGTTGATAATAACTCGATACTACAGACGACCCTTTTTGCCCTTCTCCAATGCTCTATCAAACATTGGTTATGATTTAAAGTTATTTGTTCACGCCCGTCCTATCCAGGTACGTCCTGAGGGTGCCAAACCTAATAGCGATGTCAACTAATAACCCCGTTGCCCTACAAGCAACTAACCCGGTAGTATGATGGGACTCAGGTGATAGAGAGTGAGTGTATTATCCAACATTAACGTTTACTGAAAACCGTTGCATATCCCCTGCGAGGATATGCGTATGTGAAATCCGCCTCACATCCCCTTCAAGGATGTGGGTATTTAAAAACCGCCTCATATCCCCTACAAGGATATGGGTTTACGAAAATCCGTTTATAAATTTTTTCTGTTTGATTGTCCCCACCGGATGCATGCTTGTTGTGAGAGAAGTGAACTCACCTTGGTTTGCTCGGTATGATTTGTTACTTGTTCACACTTAAACAGTCACAGCCTATGGTATTCACGTATGCAATATCAGTTTACATTTATAAGGTTCACGTATAAATTGTAATCATGGTGTGCATTCAAACAACAGTTTCCGAATAACACATAGCAGTTATATAACTCAATCAAATCCATAATTCATATGTATGTTTCATATGCAAATTCATGTTTCCTCAATCATGATTAACATCATTAATGTAACACCTCGTAAAATCACGCCCAATGATGTATTGACACGTGTAATAAACCCTAATGAAGTCAAACATTGAAATTTAGGGACTAATTTTTCGAAAAATCAAAAACTTTGATTATGAAAGGAGTGGAAGTGTTAGCATACCTAAAATAAGTTTCTAAATAACCTCTTACGATGTTTATATTCACAAATGAGCCACTTGATGATCGAGTGTAGCCGTATGCGTAATTAATTGAAAGTTTGCGCAATGAAGGGTTAAAAGCGTCAACATGTTAATTCTTACCTCTGAGTGACCTTTTAACAAACTGGGAGCTTCATGATATTTGATTACACTCTCGGGAATGCCAATTATTGGCCATCTAAGGTTTTTATGTCACACCCCGAAATATCAGAGCATTGGCGTGACTGGACTGGTATCTTCATTGCACAGCGGAAGCAAATAAGCTAAGACTTCTAGAAAGTGAACGCCAGCTAAGTACTCGAATCCCCAATGGTTCTCCTATTCCAACCGTGCCATAGTTTCTGAAAAGTAACCTGAGAAAGAAACATGCGAAAAAGTCAACATAAAGTTGAGCGAGTTCATAGTTTGTTTGTAAAAGATTTTAAATAAATCTTTTGAATAACCGGTTTGTGAAATGATATTGAGAAAACGAATTTAGAAATCATTTTCTTGCCAAGTTATATGGAAACTTTGTATTTGTAACGCATTATGTTCGTAGAACCATGTATTTGTAAACTCTTGTATTCGTAAAATTTGTATAACCGTCAATGCCCACCCTGACTTTGACTCCATGCCCGCATAATCCTATGCTTTAAATTTGTATAAAAACATGGTATTTAATTTGTAAAAATCAAGTATTTCTGTAAGTATGTACGTCCCTTTGTAAACGGTGTATCTATAAACCTTTGAAGTATGTATGAAAATCCCTGGTATATGGCAATAAGGAAAAAGAGATCACCAATGGGTTGCAAAGCCACTGGTATGTGTGAAAAGGTACAGGGAAACTCAAACCTAGCAAATTTGTTACCGGGCTTCAGCTGTAAGACACAGTCACCTCTACGGGCCGTCCCGGCCTCACGGGTGTGGGCTCGCTACACCCAAATAGATCTATCACTCTTGTGTCCCTCGGTCCTAACAACGAGGATTAATGGCCTCAAGTGTTGTGCCCACCCTTCACATGGTCTAGTAGTATAAACCCTCCCTACGCTAACCATACCATGTAAATAAATGTTTGAAATAATTGTAACATGTATTTTACGCCAGCCTCTAAGGCTGAACCTCCCCAGCCTCTAAGGCTGAACCTTCCAAGCCTCTAAGGCTCACTCCCCAGTCTTTATATATTATCACCAGACTATCCATCCCTAGTCATGAAAATCATTCACATTTCGATAATACACATTTGTTTTGTAAAAACCGGTATATTTAGTGTAATCTATTCGTAAACCATTTGAATTCCTCAAAATCCATTCGTAATATGATTTAGAAATATGAGTTTTCGTTCGTTCAAAAGCTTTGTATGTTCTTGTAAAACGTGCATGTCTTTCCACCCCGAAAACATTTATAAAATGTAAAGCCGTAAAAAGTGGGGTTATGAACTCACCTGAATTGCCTTGTGCAAAGCTAGCTAATTACGACTTCGAGATGTCGTTTCCAAGACGTGGCTTGCTAGTGTGCATTCTACAGTATTCCTAACACGGAATATCTTATAAGTTTCTAAATAAGCACAGTAACTAAACTACGTGTCACCGAGCTCTACCGAATCATTATTCGAACGATTCAACGGTAAGTATTAACTTATCGGAAATGATTAGGTCATATTTGATAAGTGTCGTTTATTGTCGATAATAACCACTAAGTCTTGAAAAGACTTGATTCTCGAGAGATTTAAAGATAAATAAATATTTATATAAAAATATAAATGTATCGTTGTAATTGCGTTAGCCGTCTCGAGTAGTCGTACGTGTATATAAAGAATATTTATATGAAAAACATCACATAACACTCCCGTATTATGTATCGCGTCTCCCGTGAAAAGTATCAAAAGATGTGTATATGCCGTTTAGGCGTTTGAAATAAATATAAAACCATATTTATTTTAATAAGAGAATTCGTATTGTATGATACTTGAAATAAATATACAAACTATATTTATTTTTCTAAAAACGAATTCGTGTCGTTTGATATTTGGAATAAATATAAAAACTATATTTATTTTATAAAACGAAGGCGTGTTCGGCATTTGAAGCCACAAGTATATTGTTTTTGTAAAGAATTTGCCGAATTTCGAACTTTAAAGTAATATAAAAGCTATCTTGATTTCTATAAATGAATCCGAATCGTTTGATGTTCGAAATAGACTACACTCACTTTTATAAAAGAATTGTCGAGCCTTAAGCGTTTGAAAATAAATATAAAAATCCCTATATTTATTTCATGAAATAGTTTATGTTAATGACGTTTTTGTGCGATTTAAAGTGTCGTTGTAAAATGTCGTCGAACAACATGCCTTTGCGTCTTGTTCTATGAAAGTCGTTTGAATAAAGTATGTTTTTCGTTTTATAAATAAACGCCCTTTATTTTACGGATTTTCTCGAAAAACGGGCAGAGTTTCCTCTGTTTTTGGACGCTCCCGACAACACAAGTTGTCGTTATTTTCAAAATTCATTCAACGATAACTCAATGCTATGTAATCAATAATATATAGTTCGTCAAAATGTCAAAACATAAATAAATCGCTAAACTTATAAACAATGGTTCGAGCTCGGTTCGCGTAACTATAAAATGTCCATTAATATAAACAAAACTTTCGCGTGTTTAAATTTTTACCGGGCCTTTGAGTTGACTGCGTTTTGACTGACTTTGACCGGTTGACTAGCGTTGACCCGAACACCAAACCAAGTTGACCAGTTGACCGAGTCAACTGAGTTAACTGAGTTAACTCGCTGAGTTAACTCAGTTTGACCGAGTCAAGCTGTGACAACTCGTATTTCTGAACCTATTTTGTACTTTGATGTAACGTATGTGAACGTGATGTGATTTTATGAAAGTGATTGATTAAATGAATGCTATGATTTGTGTGTTTATGTGAATGTATGTATGATGTAGTCGCACAACACAACTCAACCGCACATGCCTTTGGGCTTAACTACTCTCGGCCCACTTCTCTTGAACTTGAACCGAATGGGCAGCCATGTAAAGGGTTCGGCCCACTCCACCATACGTATACACACACCCTTAGAAAGTTTATTCTCATTTGTTGCAAAACATTCACACACACAAAACCCTAGTGCTCTCTCTCTCTCTCCTCTCAAACTCGACGGCAACAACCTTCATCTCTCACAAAGCTTTATCTTTCGGATCAATCTCTACACTCTCCTTTAATCGGTTAGTGATATTCATTGATTGTGTGTTACATGATATGATGATTATATAATTCTCATACAATGATTTATGAATGATATTAGTTAGTGTTGAGATTTGGCTCACACGTAAAGTATTTTGATCGATATAGGATTAATAGTTATTTGATGTTGTTAATAATTGTGAACGGACTGATTGTTAAATCGGCTGCCATGTTTCTATGCTTGGATTGTTAGTATGATGATGTTAATCGATTATCATGTCTCGTTCTCAGATTTGTTTGCATGATGAAGGATGATGTTTATAATCTGTTGTATGTTCATGTAAATCGGGTATGATGTGTTGTATGATTTTAATTCTATGATTTAATAGTTAATATGTAGGTTGTTGATTTGATTATGATTAATGTTCATATGAATTGTTGATGACTTATTGGTTTGATCGAACATTAGTTAGGATAGAAACTGTTGATTGATTTTTATGCAATTATGGGAACTATTAAAGTGGTCAAATGAGTTAATTGGAATATGTAACTGAATTGCCAAAATATCTGGATTGAAAAAACAAATCGCACAAGACCTCTTGGTCGCACAAGAGGTCCATTCGCACAAGAAGACCAGTCGCACAAGAGGATCTGATCGCACAAGAGGTCTTCAGTCGCACAAGGACCAATGAGTCGCACAAGATTGTTTGTTTGTTTGTTATGTGGGCCGTATGTTTATATGTTTGGGCTGGGCTAGCTCCAATCGCACAAGGGTTCTCGGATCGCACAAGGGATCCATGTTTAAATTGTTTGGGCCGATTGCTTATTGAACTACTTATGATTACTTGGGCTTCTTGTTATTTTGGGCCGGGTGTCTATCGGAGTCGCACAACATGTTGTGGATCGCACAAGGCCGTGCTGAACGCACAACATGTTGGGCCGACTAGTATTGGGCTATATCTTTCGGATCGTACAAGTTAGACATGATGTGTACTTGACTGTTATTGTTAAGGTGTTAACATGTATTATGTGTTTGCCATGATCAACCTGTGCTCATAATCTGTTATCTATGTGTAATCATACGAGCACCTAGACCTGACTTGTATGGTAACCATGCTAGGACGTGGTTGACCTCTAGCAGCTCAATTGACCTTTCGTTTACCTACCGAGCAATCCAAGGTGAGTTCACACTCTACAAAGCATGGGATTCCCAGGGGTTGGGAATGGGGTTAAGGAATATGGATTCCTCGTCCTTTCTTGGGTAGGACAGTAATGGTTCAGGAATGTAATTCCTCGTCCTTACAGACAGATAACTTTTACTAGACTAAAACTCTATCACGAAGTCCCTCCTTTTTATATCGACTTAATCGACGGGCCAATGGCGAGCGGGTCATTAGTTAGATAGCGCTATTTAGGTCTGACAAGCCTCACACCGTGCCGCAGAGGACGGGCGTGAACTAATGGATCTGGGCACGTCAATGATGATAGACATTGACAGTTCAGGGCACTTAAACATGACTTTCGTCAGTAGTCGATATGGTAACGAGTCTAGTGTATACATGGGGTAGCCCCCACGGCCGAAATGCCAGATAACTATCATGGGGTAGACCCCACGGCTGGATTGCCAGAGTTAATGGGTCAAACTAATCACGTTTTCAAATATGGGGTAACCCCCACGGCAGGGATGCCAGTTAAAGGAACTGTTTTTGGAACAACTTAAAACGAACACCCAACCGTGAACTCACTCAACTTGTTGTTGACTCGCTACTACATGCTTTGCAGGTCAATGGGTACTTAGCTGGAGCTTGCACAAGGAAGATTCGTTGTGGGACATGGACAACGGTGTGCCATGTTTAACCTTTGGATATTTAAACTTATGTTTTGGGATTTAAACATTATGCTTCCGCTAATAACTTAAACTATGTTTGTTTTGGACACTAACTGTGTTGGTTGGACTTTTACAATTAAATACTTGCTTGTTCAATATGATTAGTGGTTTGATCCTGGTCAGTCACGCCTCCAAGCGGTGATACTCCGCGTGTGGATTTTTTGGGGTGTGACAGATTGGTATCAGAGCCATTGGTTATAGAGAACTTGGTTTTAATAAGGGAAAACGTTTTTGGTAAAACCAGACTATAACCTGTACAGTGCTCTACGATCCACAACGACGCTTCACTCCATGTGCAAGGCTCGACATTCTAGGTGGTATGGTTTACGTTTTATTACCTGCATGCTAGATCTCGTAGAACTTTACTCATGATATGCTTAGTTAGTATAGCTACTATTGCTTGAATACATGTATGCTTACTCTCTTCTGTCATCGCACTTTCGCGAACCCTCCTCACACACGTTTCTCTTGATATGAAGATCATGTCTGGACGCATTAACATGACACAAGCCCAGTTGACGGCTCTGATTAACGAGCAGGTTGCTGCGGCACTTGCAGCCGCACAAGCAGGAGGTATACCCTGCAGTTTAAAACTCATTCTAGGATCTTTAAGTCCTACTCTCGTGAACCTACCTTGTGTTAAACTTTGTCCTTTCTTACACCCACAACAGGTCAGCATGCTCAGCCACCTGTGTGCACCTTCAAAACTTTTATGGACTGCCGACCCACTACTTTTAGCGGCACTGAAGTAGCAGTAGGTCTCCTCCACTGGTTCGAGAAACTAGAATCTATGTTCGAAATGTGTGAATGCCCTGAAGCACGCAGGGTGAAGTATGCTACCGGTACCCTCGAGGGTTTAGCCCTCACATGGTGGAAAGCTTAGGTCCAAATGTTGGGGTTGGTTGCTGCTAACGCCACCCCATGGAACAATTTTAAAGAGATGATCAAGGAGGAATACTGCAGTCGTGACGACATTCATAAGCTGGAAGTCGAGTTCTTCAACCTCAAGATGACGGGGTCAGAAATTGAGGCGTTTACAAAGAGATCGAATGAGCTTGCATTACTGTGTCCTACTATGGTGGACCCTCCAATTAAGCGTATCGAACTTTATCTTAAGGGTCTAGTGCCAGAGATCCAAAGTCACGTGACTTCAGCAAACCTCGCCACCTACCAGCAAGTTGTTCAGTTGGCTCACCGTCTCACTGATCAGGCGGTGGAGCAGAACAGGTTACCAAAGCGTATAAGTGCTACAGCTACTTCGGATGCTCCTAGTGACAACAAGAGAAAATGGGATGGAGCTTCAAGCAAAGGTTCAACTTCTGTGCAATCTCAGTCTCAGCAGAAAAGGACTGACGACTATAGGAGTCCTAGTCAGCAATCATCTGGTAGCCAAAGTCATGGTGCGTACAAGGGGAATCACCCTAAATGCAATCGCTGTAACCTGCATCACAGCGGGCCATGCACCAGGGGTAACTGTCATCGGTGCAACAAGCCAGGCCATGCAGCAAAGGATTGTAGAAGTTTATACCCAGCAAACCAGAATCGTCAGCAACAACAAGCTCAACAGAATCAACGCCAGCAACAGCAGCCGCAGGGTAATAATAAGGGGTGCTTTCAGTGTGGAGCTGAAGGCCACTTCAAGAGAGATTGTCCCCAGCTGAACAGGAACCAAAACAACAATAACAACAATAATCAGGGGAATGGAAACAACGGGGGTAACAATGGCAATGGTGCAAGGGGCCGTGTGTTCGTTATTGGCCAGGGAGAAGCTAGG
>JARYGA010013567.1:0-65536 GCA_030545235.1 Helianthus tuberosus
CATATCATCAACGAACAAAGGTATTCATGTAGATCCCTCCAAGATCAGTGCGATTAAGGATTGGGATACACCTACTACACCAACTGAGGTTCGTTCTTTTCTTGGTCATACGGGTTATTACCGCCGCTTCATTGAAAACTTCTCGAAGATTGCAGTTCCTCTAACTGCTCTAATTCAGAAGAACAAACCCTTTGATTGGGGATCCAAACAAGAAGAAGCATTTCAGACCATAAAGCAAAAGCTTTGTGATGCGCCTATTCTATATTTTCCTGAAGGCAATGATGATTTTGTCATGTATTGTGATGCATCAAATTTGGGTCTTGGCTGTGTTCTTATGCAAAGGAACAAAGTCATAGCATATGCATCGAGGCAGTTGAAGATACATGAGAAGAACTACACCACTCATGATCTTGAGTTAGGTTCAGTTGTTTTCGCTCTCAAGATCTGGAGACACTATTTGTATGGTACAAAATGTGTGGTTTTCACTGACCACAAAAGTCTTCAGCACATCTTCAATCAGAAAGAACTCAACATGAGGCAACGACGTTGGGTTGAACTTCTAAACGACTATGACTGCGAAATTCGCTACCATCCTGGTAAGGCGAATGTCATGGCTGACGCATCAAGTCGTAAGGAACGTCAAGCTTCACTGTGTCAAAGTTCGATCTTATATTCAAGCCCGCATTTCTCAGGCTCAACATACTTGTGTCTCGCAAGACTTGATGGGTAAGGAATTACCCTATCACATTAAGCCTGATCTTGAACTGAAAGACAATGGATTATATTATTTCATGGACCGTTTATGGGTCCCAAGTCAAGACAATCTTCGCACTTTGCTTATGGATGAAGCTCATAAGTCTCGTTATTCTATTCATCCTGGTGCAGACAAGATGTATAAGGATCTTCGTACTAAGTATTGGTGGCCTGGTATGAAGAAAGACATTGCCTTATACGTATCAAAATGCCTTACTTGTCTTAAGGTTAAGGCTGAACATCAACATCCCTCTGGTCTTTTAGAACAACCAGAGATTCCAGTTTGGAAATGGGAAAACATTGCTATGGATCTTATACCAAACTTTCGCGCACAAAGAGAGGTCATGACGCTATCTGGGTAGTTGTTGATCGTCTTACAAAGTCAGCACATTTCTTGCCGATCCGCGAGGATCTATCTGTTGACAAGCTTGCCAAAATCTGTGTGGATGAAATTGTATCTAGACATGGTGTTTCTCTGAACATTATTTCTGACAGAGATGCTCGATTCTCGTCTCTTTTTTGGAGAACCATGCAATCTGCTATGGGGACCCAACTTAATATGAGCACAGCTTACCATCCACAATCAGATGGCCAAACTGAAAGAACAATCCAGACTTTGGAGGATATGCTTAGAGCTTGTGTGATCGATTTTGGTGGTAGTTGGGATTCGTATCTTCCATTGATTGAATTCTCCTACAACAATAGTTATCACTCCAGCATCAACATGGCTCCTTTCGAGGCTCTCTATGGTCGAAAATGTTGTTCACCAGTCTGCTGGAATGAGATCGGTGAGGCTCAGCTTACTGGACCAGACCTCATTCTAGAGACAACATATAAGGTTAAGAAAGTTCGCGATAACCTTCGGATAGCTAGAAGCCATCAAAAGAGTTACGTGGACCGACGACGCAAGCCCTTGGAATTTCAAGTCGGTGATCGCGTATTACTTAAGGTCTCACCTTGGAAAGGTGTGATCAGATTTGGAAAGACAGGAAAACTTGCACCTAGATATGTTGGACCATTCAAGATCGTCGAAAGAATCAGTAAGGTAGCCTACAGACTTGAAATACCTCCTGAACTTGGAAACGTTCATCCAACCTTTCACATGTCCAATCTCAAGAAGCTTCTAGCTGAAGAGAACCTCCACATACCGCTTGATGAAATTCGTGTGAATAACACGATGCATTTTGTTAAGAAACCAGTGGAAATCATGGAACGTGAAGTCAAATGGCTTAAACGCAAGCGCATTCCACTTGTCAAAGTTCGCTTGGAATCTAAACGTGGTCCAGAATTTACTTGGGAATGTGAAGATCAAATGAAGGTGAAATATCCACATCTTTTCCCACAAGTTACCTATGAAACAAATTTCGGGACGAAATTTCCACAAGTAGGGGAGACTGTGACACCTGTGCTTGTAATCATTGTAAACAGTTTAGTTATCAATAAAACAATGTTATTTGATCCCAATGTTTGTTTGTTTATGTTTGACATTTTTCAAGTTTTGATTTTTGTTCAATTTCAAACTCTATATCGCTTTCTTGAGAGTTATACGCAAACCGATACGTGTACGTAATCAGTTTAATGCGACAAACACTCTGGAACATAAATATATGCTTAACATACCTTAAATAACCTTTACATAACTTTGAAATAAGTTTTGAAGGCTTTGGTATGGCAAAATCAAGTTTATTCGCTTATAGGGACTAATTTCGACAAACTGCGAAAGTATGCCGATTCGTACTGTAACGAACATTCCAGAACTTGATCATAAGTTAAACATACCCTAAATATCCTTTACATACCTTATAAATAGGCTTTGAGGGGTTCGGTATGCTAAAACAAACTTTTTTGTCATTCAGGGACTAAATGCGTCAAAAAGTGCATAAGTTTGCATTTTCGCACATATCTTACGTTCTGAATACATCCGGACATCCAAAAACTTATGTAATCATTAAAATATTTTATTTTAGTGATTGGCATGATAAAATTCCATTCTTCGCATAATTTGGATCGTTATTCGCGTCCGTTCGTGTTTCGTCGTAATTAACCGAACAACGCAATCGTACGGCCAAACGAACTGACATCCGGCATATTTTTGAGCATATTTCAAGTTCCCTATGTTTTAACATCCTTATGAAGCTTAAAAATGGGCTTGATGGGTGTTAGAAGTGCCAAAACACGACAATACGCACACAAGGACCAAAACTGACATTTTACAAAAGTTGCTGGTCTGCACATAGCATAAGGACCGTAAGGGGAACTGCATACGGTCTGTAAGCAGCCTTCAGACATTAGAAACTTGATTCCAGCTATTTCCAGCCTGTTCCAGCTGTTTTGGTGAGTTGCAAATGGTTTTTCTTGTAATCTATGGGCTATTTTGGGTGCCCATGGTATTCCAATACCATCGGTGCATGTGTACGGCTTAGATCGAAGCTTGTTTTTCGATGAACGATCTTAACGGTTACCCAAAATCTATAAATACCCCCAAGATTTTCCACCCAAACTCACACTTGATCTGCCCAAATTCTCTAAGTTGGAGTCCTTGCACTTCATACCTGAGAATTTAAGATCAAATCTCCATTTCTTGGACCCGTTGTAAGTATTCTTTCGTTCTTTTACGCGTTTTAAGCGTGAAAGTTAAACAGTGTTTGACTTTCAGCTTTGACCAGTTTATGGTCAACATGAAGTTCGTTTGAACTTCGTAACATGAGCGTAATCACGATGGTTATAGTCCCTTGTGACTATACCTACTGATTACCACGTTATCTAGGCAAAGTGACGAGTCGTAGTTTCGGTCAAAATGCGCGTTTATGCGTATTTTGCAACCAAACTATTTTTAGGTATCAAAACCGTTTGTTCTGATACCAAACCTGTTTTTAAACTTCGTTAAACATGTTTTAACATGTTTAGCTCGTCACTTTAGGTTTAGTGCTTATATAGGGTCGTAAGATAAGCGATCTAAACAATCGCTTAGACTTTTGAACCCGACCCGTTTGGTCGATCATTAGGATCCGACCAAACTCATTTCATGACCATAGTTGCATAAGGAATAACCTTCCGAGGTTATACTTTATGGTCACTTAGTCTACATAGTTGTATGATAGGAAATTATATGCCTTAGGAAAAATGACCAAAATGCCCTTGTTACGCCAAAATTCATTTTAAGCATATGGAACATAAATTTTGACATCTAAACTAATTAGGCAACAATATTAGACATGTTAAGGCATATTTTACTTATCATAGGACTAGTTAGGCGGTCCGAACGCGTTTTAGGCGAACGATGCGTTAAAGTAGCATAAGCTACCTAAACGAGTCGTAATGGGTTGTAAGCACTTAGGATAGGTTCCGTTTTAGAATGTAGGCTTTGTTAAACCATATTACATGAGTTTATATACTCATTTGGTTTACCAAACCACATTTTATCCGATCCTCCGATTTAGGTCCTTTTATTAACATAGTTACCTATATTAGGTGCCGTTTGATTTCCATGATCTTTCTAGCATTGCTTGGTGGTTATCCAAAGACTATTGAGCAATCTCAAGTGAGTACATAGTCCCCTCTTTTACTGTTTTCCAAACATTTTGGGGTGAAACACATGTGCCTACTTGTTATTTTCGTGCTTTCCATGTTTTCATATCATATTCTTGCTATGTTCATTAGTACACTTATAGTACATGATTTCATTATGTTTTTGCTATGTATGTCCATTTAGTGCATACTTAGTGCATTGTTTTACATTACATTTCACGCTATGTATGTCCATTTAGTGCATACTTAGTGCATTGTTTTACATTACATTTCACGCTATGTATGTCCATTTAAGTGCATACCTAGTGCATTGTTTTACATTACATTTTATGCTATGTATGTTCTTGTTGCATACTTAGTACATTTGTTTTACATCACATGCTATGTATGTCCATTTGCTGCATACTTAGTACATTTGTTTTACATTACGTGCTTACATTTTGGTATGACATTTGGTTTGTTTAAATGGGACAAAAATACGTTCATTAACATTGGCCATGTCGTTCGTTAGTAGGTAGTGGTACCATAGGAATTGACAACTCCCTTTCCTGAAATCCTAGGTTTGTTTGGATGGAAGGAATAACCAAATTCGATACACATAACTCAGATAAACCTTTAATTTGTTTAAGGGTTTATCACCACAGTCTCAAGGCTTGAATGTAAGCATTTTCACAATACCGCATAGATGTTTGTATCAGTAAAGCATGCAGTTATTTTACAAAACATAACTTTGATTTATTTCAACACCTTGTTTTGTGCATTTTACGTATGGTTTAGTCGATATATTTCACTTGCCATACATGACCTTTGGTTATACATTACTTAATTTACATTTGACAAAGACATTTATTTACACGTAAACATTTGACAATTGGTTTAAACAAGACAATTTGGTGGTTTATTTGGGTAAGTGATTTAGGTAACGAGGCGTGCGTAATATAATAAAAGCATGGTGGATATGCCGCTGGTACTTCCTATATATAAGTGCTTTTATGATATTACATATCGTTGCGTTATGTAAACCATTTCAATTTAGACACATTATATATTACATAAATAACAGATTTTCACAAGACATTTTATTTTATACAACTCATTTTACTTGGTTATAAATTAACCATACACCTTCCTTTTATATAATCTGATTTCTTATCGAAGTTTTCACATGATTTATAAAAGAAAACATTTAACAAGATTCATGACTGATTTTTATTAAACATTTTCTTTTAAAACTTAAGTCATGAATCCTATTTTAACAAAACCTATGTATCTCACAGGCATTTTTATGCTGACGTGCCTATTTTCACATGTGTTTTCAGGAGCTGTTGCATAGGATTGGACAAGATACACTTAGGCGGACCTGTGCCTTAGTGACATAAAACGAAGCTAGAACTAGTTTAATCATGTTATGTACCCTTTGTTTCAGTTGTTTTAAGACAATGTAACACCTTTGTTTATAAATAAAACATAACTTTAATTATCATGGTTGTGAAACAATAATTCTGTTGCTACACTCCCCGATGTTTCCGCCGCGGTTTGTTGTTTTACGCGGTCGGGGTGTGACAATATACATAAACGTTCAAATTATTTAACACCGAAACACGCGAAATCTTGTTAATTTATATATTTTGTCATTTTTAAAGCAAATATAAATAAAATATCTTACATGTATCAAATTTCATGCTCGACAAACAAGTTTCACGTTTAACGCAATTTTTACCGTTTCTACCGCACAAAACATACAAGCATACATGCGTAAGCTAGATTTCTAATATCATGTTAAAACTCAACGTATTTTCAAATTATCATGTTTAAATCACATAACACATTTTATCTCATAAAGTTTACCCAAAATTTTACCCACACTAGTGTGCATTGAAAAATGTGTATTTTAGCGATTCGGTAACGTTTTCGGGCGTCGGAAGTCACGTATGACGAACCAAACACCAAGTAAACTTAAAATTAGTTAAAATACTTATTTTTAAACTAAAAATATTAGCTTACTTACTGATCTAAATCAGTTGTATAAAAATCACTCGAAAAGCCGATTTTTGACCGTTTTAACGCATAGTTTTGAGTTAAACGTTACTATAATCATCCCAACTCGAAACGACTTGATATTTTAACACAATACATGTTATTTACTGATTAAAATAGTGGTTATAATCAGATTAGTGCAGTTTTTGTATAAGTCACATAAATCATGCGATTTCACGTATTTTACAATTTTTAATGCACTATGTACAACATGCAAAGCTAGCAAATATTATGACAAAGTTATAAGTCACTAAATACTTTAAAATAACTTCATTTTAGTGTTTATAATCTTCTCATAACTGATTTTTACTCAATCATACCCAAATCATCTTTTTAAGATCACATATCATCATGCATGTCTAAGTTTATGCATCTAATATACTCATATCATAACATTATCACCTAACATGATCTTAATATACATCAAAAGACCATATTTATGTCATGTTCATATGAATCAAACATTTCCATTTCACTATCACCAAATCATTTTCATGCAATCATTCTTTCATTTAAGTACATGTGACAAAACTTACATACATGCATACATATATACATATATACACGGCACACATATTAACTTCCAAAAGTTCACTTTTCATCATATTCATCATCAATCACATGACCCTTTTTAGAACCTTCTTATATGATACCTTTTTAACACATGCATGTATCCAAATTTCAAGATTCAACTCAAATCAATCAAAGATCATTATACAAAAATCAAAACTCAACTAAACACATACACACTCAAAACTTTCGGCCATATACACACATACATACACACTTATTTTTACTTTGATTAAAATCTCATTCTTTGTTTGATTCAAGTTTGTGATTTATTCCAAGTTCAAGAGAAACCATCTAATATCTCTATCATCACTAAAAATCAAGAATGTGATTTTTAAAATAAGTTTATACCTTCAAGTTTTCAAAGTGGGTTTTTTGAGAAATGATGGTGATATGAGGCTTGTTCTTGCTTGAATCTTGCTTGAAATCACTTCCAAACCTTCTTACAAGCTTGGAATCACCTTGATTAGCCCTTGAATCTTCATGTTTTGATTTTGAAAATGAGATGTTGAAGTGTGAAGGGGGGTTTCGGCCGAGAATAATCAAAGAGAGAGAGAGGAGTTTTTGAATGTTTATCTTGGGAATTAGGGGTGTATATGATGCATGAACTAAATAATGATTGCTTATTATTCTCAAGAAAGGGACAAGTGTCCATAACACAACATTCAAGAGGATGTGGGCAGCCCGCATTGCCGCCACCACTGTCACACCCCGACCGTGTAACACCTGTGTCATTTCAACCATCAAACAAATGCCAAACCAATGAAATATTGTATTTCATACTTTGGACTTGTATAAATATGTGTATCTTTTGCACATATCAACTCTTGTTCGATTTCAAACTCTAAATCGCTTTCTGGAAGGTTATACGCGCACTAATGCGTAAATATAACCAGTTCAATCCAACGAACACTCCGGAATAGTGAAATAGGATTAACATACCTTGAATAACCTTTACATAACTTATATATAAGTTTTGGAAGGTTTGGTGTGGTGAAATCAAGTTAAATCGCTTACAGGGACTAAAGTTGACAAACTGCGAAAGTATGCCAATTTGAACTGTAACAGACATTCCGGAACATGACCATAAGTTAAACATACCATAAATATCCTTTACATAGCTTAGAAATAGGCTTTAATGGGTTCGGTGTGCTAAAATAAACTTTTGGGTCATTCAGGGACTAAAAGTGTCAAAAAGTGCACAAGTTTGTATTTTCGCGCATAACTTACGTTCTGAATACATCCGGACATCCAAAAATTTATGTAAGCACTAAAATATTTTATTTTAGTGTTCGCCATAAGAAAACATGCAGAAACTCAGTTTTTCGCATTCGGGACCAGATTCGATGTATTAGCTGTTGTTTAATTCACAACCACACATTCTAAACATGCTTAGTCAGCGGATAAGGATGGAATTTAGGCACCATGACTTTGCAACACATGTATGGATGGAATTTAAGCACCTAAACACCATGACTTTGCAACACATGTATGGATGGAATTTAAACACCTAAACACCATAATTTTTCAACACATGTACGGATGGGATTAAGGCACGTTTTCCATGAAACGATCTTAACGGTTCGGGTATTCCTATAAATACCCCATACCCCCCATTGCTAAAATCACTAGAAACTTGATTTGAGAAACTCTAAGTTGAAACTTTTGTTTCATACCTGAGATTTTTGAATCGAGTTTAGCATTCGGGGACCCTTCGTAAGTATTCTTTCGTTCTTTTCCTTATTTTACTGCTTTTCGAGTCAGAAAGTCAAACCAGCGTTGACCAGTAATGGTCAATGCGAAGTTCGTTTGAACTTCGCAACGTGAGTGTAATCACGTTGGTCATAGTCCCTTGGGACTATGCCCACCGATTACCACGTTGTCTAGGGTCGTAGGGTAAGCGATCTTATAAATCGCTTATACCTCGAACCCGACCCAGTTTGGTCGATCATTAGGATCCGACCAAATACATTAGGTGACCCTAGTATAGGGCATAACCTTCCGAGGTTATACCCTATGGTCACATCGTTTAAGTAGTTGTATGATAGGTAGTTTATATGCCTTAGGTAAATTACCAGAATACCCTTTTCATGTATAATTGGTAATTAAGCATATGTAACCTAAACTTTTGTCACATAGCTGATTATGTAACATGTTTAGGCATATAACACTTGTCATAGGGCTAGTTAGGCGGTCCGAACGCGTTCTACGCGCACGACGCGTTAAAGTGGCATAAGCTACCTAAACGGGTCGTAATGGGTCGAAATCACTCAGGTTAAGTTTCATTTAGTATGTAGGCTTTGTTAAACCAAATGACACGAGTCTCCACACTCGTTTGGTTTACAAACCCTAATGCTACCCAATCTCCCGATCTAGGTCCGGTTTATTAACATAGTTACCTATATTAGGTGCCGTTTGATATTCCGCGATCTCTAGCATTGCTTGGTGGTTATCCTAGGACTTCTGAGCAATCTCAAGTGAGTACATAGACCCCTCTTTTACTGTTTTCCAAACTGTTTTGGGGTGGAACACATGTGCCTACTTGTTACTTTCATGCTTTCCTGTTTTCACATCATATACATGCTATGTTCGTTAGTACATTATAGTACATGATTTCATTACATTTTATGCTAGGTGTGCCCATTGTGTGCATTACTTAGTACTTTGTTTTACATTACATTTCATGCTAGGTGTGCCCATTGTGTGCATTACTTAGTACATCGTTTTACATGACATTTCACGCTATGTATGTTCATTTGATTACATACTTAGTGCATTATTTTCACATGCTTACATTTTGGTATGACATTTGGTTTGTTTACATGGGACAATACATTCATTAACACCGATCATGCCGTTCGTTAGTAGGTAGTGGTACCATAGGAATTGACAACTCCCGTTCCGGACGTCCCAGGGAAAGGGGATGAAAGGAATGATCGAATTCGTTGATATAAGACAGATAGACCTTTAATTTGTTTAAAGGGTTTATCACCACAGTCGCAAGGCTTGGATGTATGCATATTCACAATACCGCATAAATGTTCATATTAAATATTTGCATGCATTTACACAAAACATAACTTTGATTTAAACCAAGTTTTACTTCAATACTTTGTTTTTGTGCATATGGTTTAGTTGAGACATTTCACTTGCCATACATGACATTTTGACATAGACATTTGACATGGATATTTGACATAGACATTTGACATGGATATTTGACATAGACATTTTGATATGATTTACATCTTGACATGAACACTTTGACATATTACCCAATACATTTGACAATTGATTTAAACATAGACTTCTTACATTGGTTGGTTTGGTTTGATTAAGTGATTAAGTAACGATGCGTGTGTAATATGATACAAGCATGGTGGATACGCCGCTGGTACTTCCTATATATAAGTGTTTGTATGGTATTACATATCATAGCGTTATTTGAATCATTTCAGTTTGAGACATAGAACATTTTATACAAATAACATACTTTTTACAAGACATTGATTTATAAACATCTTATCTTATGCAAACATATTTTTACTTGGTTATTCATTTAACCTTACATTTATTTATACTTATCATCTGATCTCATTGTTTTTCAAATGATTTACAAAACAAAGCAAATTACAAGGTTCATGACTAAACATTTTCTCAAACATAAGTCATGAAACCTATTTTCACAAAACCTATGTATCTCACAGGCATTTTTATGCTGACGTACCTATTTTCACATGTGTTTTTCAGGAGCTATTGCATAAGATGATCAAGATACACATAGGCAGACTTGGACTTTAGTGACAATAAAAGATGCAAGACTAGTTAATTATGTTGTATTTCTTTGTTTGTTAAGACATTGTAACACCTTTAATCAATAAAACGAAACTTCAATTGCCATGGATTTGAAACAATTAATTCTGTTACAACACTCCCCGACATTTCCGCCACGTTTTGTATGTTCCACGTGGTCGGGGTGTGACAGACCGCGTTAAAACAACAAAACGTGACGGAAACGCCGGGGAGTGTCGTGGCAGAATTATCGTTTCATAACCATGGATACAAAAAGTGTTTCGTTTTATTGATAATATTAAACATTAACATCGTCTTAACATAGAACAAATAAAATACATATCGACTATGTCACTAAGGCCTCATCCAGATCCTATGTGACGAATGCATCCTAGAAATCACATCAAGCAACATCACCTGAAACATATGTAAAAACAAAGTCAGCAAAGAAATGCTGGCGAGTACATAGGTTTTATAGGAGTGTCGGATTCATGGCTAGTTTAAATGTTGCGATACTTATTAAAAACCTTGTTTTGAAAAGAGTATAGTATTGCAACTTAATTAACCAACTCAAATCAAGCGGGTTATAGTTTATAAAACCTCGTAGCCATGATTCTTAACCCAAAAACATTTGTTTTAGTAAAGCAATTTGAAAACATCTCGTATTAAATCGTTAATAAAACTCGTTAATAATCTCGTTAATAAAACTTGTATGGTTTATATTATTTCGAAAACCTCGTTTGTGAGACATCGTTCCAAAATCGTTTACTCAAGTGAACTAAATAACGCTACGGTATGTAATATGTTGAAAACACTTATATATAAGAAGTACCAGCGGCGTATCTACCATGTTTTCACCACATTACCCCCGTCCCGTTATCTAAACACTTAACCAAAAACCAATCGTATATCCAACTCATTTAATCTTGTATGAAATCGTTCCCAAATCGTTAATTCGTTTAAATCATCCTCGTTTTAAGTGTGAAAACTATTTGTGGTCGCCTCGCTAATAACATTCAAACCTTCGTGACTCGACTACCTCGCTTCTCGCATTAATAAACCACCAAAGGGTAAATTAATATTCAGATTCAGTCATTACCCACCTAACCCACACAAAACCATGGGTGCAGTACGATAATGGGATTTGTCAGATCCTATGGTACCATAACCTAATACTGGTCGGCTTGATCAATGCTAATGAATGTCATTCGTTATGTAACTACAACCAACAAGTTCGTTCACATTATTGAAATCGTTATTAGTTTAGTATAAACCATCTTAATCGTTTTTGAAACCATTGTTATAATATCGAAAATCGTTTTGATACATATGAATCACCCCAAAACAATTGAATATAGTAAAATAGGGAACTATGTACTCACATGGAGTGCAAAGTATCCTCAATCAATAGAACTTCAACAAACTCGAGCAAACCAGAGAAATTAAACAACACCTAGTAATCGAATCACTAGTCAAACAATAGACGCCTAAATTGGAAGATCGGACAGAATGAGGTCTTGTAAACCAAATGAGTGTTGGAACTCATGTGATATGGTTTATCAAAGCCCACATCCTAAATTGAAACCTATGCTAAGTGCTTTTCGACCCATCGTGACCCATTAAGGTAGCTTATGCTACTTTAACGCGTCGCGCGCGCAAAAGCGCATTCGAGACGTCTAACTAGCCCTATGACAAGTGTTATATGCCTAAACATGTTTAAATATGTTACATAATCAGTTATGTGACAAAAGTTTAGGTTACATATGCTTAATTACTAATTATGCATGAGAAGGGGTATTTTTGTAATTTACCTAAGGCATATAAACTACTTATCATACAACTACATTAAACTAGGTGACCATAAGGTATAACATCAGAAGGTTATTCCCTATGCAACTATGGTCACTAAACATGTTTGGTCAGATCCTAATGATGGACCAAACGGGTCGTGTGCGAAAGTCTAAACGGGTGTTTAGTCTGCTTGACTTATGTAACAACTGTGCTTGTAATCACTATGTACAGTTCTATTATCAATAAAACAATGTTATTTGATCCCAATGTTTGTTTGATTGTGTTTTACATTTTTCATGTTTTGACTTTTGTTCAATTCCAAACTCTACATCGCTTTCTGGAGAGTTATACGCAAACTGATGCGTAAACGTACTCAGTTTAATGCGAGAAATACTCCGGAACATCAACATATACTCAACATACCTTAAATAACCTTTACATAACTTAGAAATAAGTTTTGAAGGCTTTGGTATGGCAAAAACAAGTTAATTCGCTTACAGGGACTAAACTTGACAAACTGCGAAAGTATGACGATTCGTACTGGAACAGACATTCCGGAACATAACCATAAGTTAAACATACCATAAATATCCTTTACATAGCTTAGAAATAGGCTTTGAGGGGTTCGGTATGCTAAAATAAACTTTTGGGTCATTCAGGGACTAAAAGTGTCAAAAAGTGCACAAGTTTGCATTTTCGCGCATAACTTACGTTCTGAATACATCCGGACATCCAAAAATTTATGTAAGCATGACTATATTATATTTTAGTGTTCGCCATAAGAAAAATCCATTCGTCGCGTCATTTGGATCGTTTTTCGCGCTTGTGCGCATTCCGTCGTAATTAAGCGAACATCGCGTTCGTACGACCAAACGAACCATCATCCGGCATATTTTTGAGTATGTTTTGAGTTCCCTATACTTTAACTTCATTTTAGAGCCTTGAAATGAGGTTAACGGGGTTCAAACGCATCGAAAAAGGCCTTAAACACGTGCAGGGACCATTTCTGCCAATTCTGAAACTTTTCTGATTCAGGGGGGTGCTAGCGTAGCGCGAGCCCTATAGGCTTACCCGTCGCGCTACGCGACTGACTATCAGACCAGATGCAGTGTTTTTAACATCAGTTTGCAGCTGTTTGATCCTCCTCCACATGTTCTAAGTTGCTTAGTCATTAGATAAGGATCATATTTAGCTTCCATAACCTTTCCACAAGTGTACGGATGTGATCGAATCACGGTTTCCATGAAACAATCTCAACGGTGGACTAAAAACTATAAATACCCCAACACCCCCATTGCTAAAATCACAAGAAATTTGATTTGAGAAACTCTAAGTTGAAACATTTGTTTCATACCTGAGATTTTTGAATCAAGTTTAGCATTCGGGGACCCTTCGTAAGTATTCTTTCGTTCTTTTCCTTATTTTACTGCTTTTCGAGTCAGAAAGTCAAACTTTGTTTGACTTTCAGCGTTGACCAGTAATGGTCAATGCGAAGTTCGTTTGAACTTCGCAACGTGATTGTAATCACGATGGTCATAGTCCCTTGGGACTATGCCTACTGATTACCACGTTGTCTAGGGTCGTAGGGTAAGCGATCTAATAAATCGCTTATACCTTCGAACCCGACCCAGTTTGGTCGATCATTAGGATCCGACCAAATACATTAGGTGACCATAGTATATAGGGAATAACCTTCCGAGGTTATACCTTATGGTCACATCGTTTAAGTAGTTGTATGATAGGTAGTTTATATGCCTTAGGTAAATTACCAGAATACCCTTTTCATGTATAATTGGTAATTAAGCATATGTAACCTAAACTTTTGTCACATAACTGATTATGTAACATGTTTAGGCATATAACACTTGTCGTAGGACTAGTTAGGCGGTCCGAACGCGTTTCACGCGCACGATGCGTTAAAATAGCATAAGCTACCTAAACGAGTCGTAATGGGTCGTAAACAATTTTGTTAGGTTTCAATTAGTATGTAGGCTTTGTTGAACCATACTACACGAGTCTCCATACTCGTTTGGTTTACAAACCCTCATGCTACCCGATCTTCCGATTTAGGTCCGGTTTATTAACATAGTTACCTATATTAGGTGTCGTTTGATTCCGTGATCTATACCATTGTTTGGTTGTCACTCCAGGACTACTGAGTAATATCAAGTGAGTACATAGACCCCTCTTTTACTGTTTTCCAAACTATTTTGGGGTGGAACACATGTGCCTACTTGTTACTTTCGTGCTTTCCTGTTTTCACATCATATACCTGCTATGTTCGTTAGTACATTATAGTACATGATTTCATGACATTTCATGCTAGGTGTGCCCATTATGTGCATTACTTAGTACATTGTTTTACATGACATTTCCTGCTAGGTGTGCCCATTATGTGCATTACTTAGTACATCGTTTTACATGACATTTCACGCTATGTATGTTCATTTGATTACATACTTAGTGCATTGTTTTCACATGCTTACATTTTGGTATGACATTTGGTTTGTTTACATGGGACAATACATTCATTAACATTAGCTACGCCGTTCGTTAGTAGGTAGTGGTACCATAGGAATTGACAACTCCCGTTCCGGACATCCCAGGGAAAGGGGATGAAAGGAATGACCGAATTCGATGATATAAGACAGATAGACCTTTAATTTGTTTAAAGGGTTTATCACCACAGTCACAAGGCTTGGATGTATGCATTTTCACAATACCGCATAAATGTTCATATTAAATATTTGCATGCATTTTTCCACAAAGACATAAGATTGATTTAAACCATGTTTTACTTCAACATTTTGTTTTTGTGCATATGGTTTAGTTGAGACATTTCACTTGCCATACATGACATTTTGACATAGACATTTTACACAAAGACATTTGACAAAGACATTTGACATGGATATTTGACATAGACATTTGACATGGATAGTTGACATTGACATTTGACATGGTTTACATTTGACACATAACATGTTTGACAATTGTTTCACACTACATGATTTACATCTTGACATGAACACTTTGACATATTATTCAATACATTTGACAATTGGTTTAAACATAGACTTCTTACATTGGTTGGTATGATTTGATCAAGTGATTAAGTAATGATGCGTGTGTAATATGATACAAGCATGGTGGATACGCCGCTGGTACTTCCTATATATAAGTGTTTGTATGGTATTACATGTTGTAACGTTATTTGAATCATTTCAATATTGAGACATAGAACATTTTATACAAATAACATACTTTTCACAAGACATTGATTTACAAACAACTTATCTTATACAAACACATTTTTACATGGTTATTTATTTAACCTGACATTTACTTATACATATCATCTGATCTTATTGTTTTCAAATGATTTACATGACAAAGCAAATTACAAGGTTCATGACTAAACATTTTCTCAAATACAAGTCATGAATCCTATTTTCACAAACCTATGTATCTCACAGGCATTTTTATGCCGACGTACCTACTTTCACATGTGTTTTCAGGTGCTTTTCCGTAGAATGATGATCATGACACTAGGGCGGACCTGTGCCTTAGAGACTTAAAATGAAGCTAGACTATGTTTAATTATGTTATAAACTCTTTTGTTTACTGTTCAAGACAATGTAACACCCTTGTTTGATAAATAAAATACAACTTTGTATGCCATGGTTATGAAACAATTTATTCTGTTACGACACGCCCCGATGTTTCCGCCGCGATTTGTTGTTTTACGCGGTCGGGGTGTGACAGAAGAGTTGGTATCAGAGCCAATGGTTATAGGGAATTAGGTTATTAGTAATGCTTTGACCTAGACTATAACTTTTCTAGGACCCTAACACAAGTTATCTTGTGTTTAGATCTTAAAACATATACATCACCTATCCTTAGGTGATTATCAAAACAAGAACCAAATTTTTCGAATCGATTTTTGAAAAACAATCATCTGTTTTTGAATGATTTATTACAAGGTTTTGAACCCTCAATTGTAAGGTTTTGAACCCTCTGTTATATGGTTTTGAACCCTTTTCAGTTTGGTTTTTGGCCTTGTGCCTTCAAATTTTCAAAATCCCGTCAAACGTTTTGGGTTTTAAATAATGTGAACATGTGCAAACTGGAAGGGTGAATGCCTGTATTCTGGGTTTTCTGTCTAGGCAAGCACTTCGTATACATCTCATCAGACGCGAGACCAGTTGTGCTTACCTGGGAATTCCTGGGATGAGTGTTCACTTATAGGCGAGCATGTCTTCATTATACATTATTTTTGACCCATTTACTTTGATTAGTCACTGTGATTCGTTTGTTTGCTTGGTAATGCGGACGAATGACCACCATCTTTGCTTTTGTTGATTTTGTTTCATCTCATTCTCTTCATCCAATCATCTCACTCGTTTCCTTTCATGTTTTCCTCTTTTAGAATGCCTCCTCGACGCGACAATCTGATTGCGACTGCCGAACTGGCAGAAATTATTGCGGAGCAGATGGCTGCCCAATTCCCAAATCTCTTTGCTCAATGGAACCAGGCCAACAACAATAACAATGTTCCATGCAAATACAAGGATTTTAACCAGGCTAAACCACTCAAGTTTAGTGGTTCTGAAGGAGCAACAAGGCTTCTTTAGTGGTTCGAAAGCATTGAGAATACTTTTCGCCACGTGCAGTGCCCGGATAATCGCAAGGTCGAGTTCTCCTCGAGCGTGTTTCAGAAGAGGGCTCTTACATGGTGGAATGGGGTAATGAGAGACCGAGGTGCAGAAGTTGCTCTCGCACAGACATGGGCTGAACTGAGAGCCCTTATGATGAGGGAATTCTGTCCTCGCCATGAGCAGCGAGCGTTGGAGAAAGAGTTTGATGTTTTGAAGCAAGATAGTGGTGAGCACATGGCTTATACGGATCGGTTTGAAGAGTTGAGTTTGCTTTGCCCGACAATGGTTACCCCACTTGACAAGGCTATCGAAAGATACATCGACGGCCTACCTGACTCGGTACAAGACATTCTTACTGGTAGTGAACCTGCCACACTCCGTCAGGCGATCGAGTTATCAGCGACATTGACTGAGTCGCAGATTAGAAAGGGAAAGCTACACCGGAAGGGTGACAAGGGCAAGAAACAGTTGGCTGACAAGGGGGATAGCAAGAAGGGTCAAAACAAGAATGGAAAGGACTCTGGTTCTTTGAATAAGTCAAGGAAGCATAAGGCTTCCCAAAATTTTGCTATCATTGCCCAAGCTAATCAGGCAGCTCCCAACCAACCCGCACAACCTCCAGCGAAGAAACCCTATTCAGGGAATGCACCTTTGTGCAATAGATGCAACAGTCACCACCAGCCGCAACTTCCATGCCGTTTCTGTACTAACTGTGGGAAGTCAGGCCATCTTGCCAATGTTTGTCGGTCTGCTCAGAATCCCGCGGTTCAGAACCCGGCTCAACAAGTTGCTCAGCAACAGGGTCAAGCTGCAAGACCATATTACCCACCGGGTGCTTGTTATAATTGTGGGGACCTGACCCACTACAGAAACCGGTGCCCAAGACTAGCCAACCAGAACCAGAACCAGAATCAGGCTCAGGCTCCGGCTCGAGGCCGAGCCTTTAACATGAATGCCCAAGAGGCGCAGGCGGACGATAACGTGGTGAACGGTACGTTCTTTATTAATAATCAGCCTGCATCTGTTCTTTTCGATTCTGGTGCCGATAAGAGTTTCGTGTCTTTGTCCTTTGAACCAATGCTTCGAGTGTCTAGAACGAAACTAGGCAAATCTTTGACAGTAGAAGTTGCTAGTGGTGAACCCATTGTTCTTGATTCTGTTCTTCACAACTGCCAGTTGAATCATAACGATCATCTTTTTCCAATCGACCTCACGCCTATGCAACTTGGAAGCTTCGACGTCATAGTGGGTATGGATTGGTTATCTAAGCATCGTGCAGAGATAGTTTGTTCTGAGAAGATTGTTCGTGTGCCGCTTTCGACAGGCGAGATCCTGCAGGTTCAAGGTGAGAAGCCTACCGGTGGTCTCAAACTCATGTCTTGTTTTAAAGCTCGGAAGTATCTGCGGAAGAACTATGTGGCTTTCTTAGCACATGTTACAGAAGATAAAGGCAAGGGTAAGTCTATTTCAGATATTCCTGTCGTTCGGGATTATTCTGAAGTGTTCCCTGAAGATTTACCTGGTCTACCTCCAGCACGCCAAGTCGAGTTCCGCATTGATCTCGTACCTGGTGCAAATCCCATTGCTAGAGCTCCATATCGTCTTGCACCATCTGAGATGCAAGAGTTGTCTAAACAGCTTCAGGAGCTCTCTGACAAAGGTTTTATACGTCCTAGTTTTTCACCTTGGGGTGCTCCCGTTCTTTTTGTAAAGAAGAAGGATGGATCCTTTAGGATGTGTATCGATTATCGTGAGCTTAACAAGCTTACCATCAAGAATCGATATCCCTTACCTCGCATAGACGACCTCTTTGATCAGTTACATGGCGCTTCTTATTTTTCGAAGATTGATCTACGTTCCGGGTATCATCAACTTCGGGTGCAAGAAGAAGATATTCCCAAGACAGCGTTCCGTACTCGTTATGGGCATTATGAGTTCACAGTCATGCCATTCGGTTTGACTAATGCTCCTGCTGTTTTCATGGACTTAATGAATAGGGTCTGCAAACCTTATTTGGATCAGTTCGTCATTGTTTTTATTGATGACATCTTGATATACTCTAAGACGCAAGCTGAGCACGAGCAACATCTTCGTCTTACCCTAGAACTCCTAAAGAAAGAGCAACTTTTCGCTAAATTCTCCAAGTGCGAATTTTGGCTTAAAGAAGTTCAATTTTTGGGGCATGTTATCAACGAACGGGGTATTCATGTAGATCCCTCCAAGATCAGTGCGATTAAGGATTGGGATACACCTTCTACTCCTACTGAAGTTCGTTCTTTTCTTGGTCTAGCGGGTTATTATCGCCGCTTCATAGAAAACTTCTCGAAGATTGCAGTTCCTCTAACTGCTCTAACTCAGAAGAAAATGCCCTTTTATTGGGGAATCAAACAAGAAGAAGCTTTTCAACACTTGAAGCAGAAGCTTTGCGATGCGCCTGTTCTATCATTGCCTGAGGGTGATGATGATTTTGTTGTGTATTGTGATGCATCGAAATTGGGTCTTGGCTGTGTTCTTATGCAAAGGAACAAAGTCATAGCTTATGCATCGAGGCAGTTGAAGATACATGAGAAGAACTACACCACTCATGATCTTGAGTTGGGTGCAGTTGTCTTTGCTCTCAAGATCTGGAGACACTATTTGTACGGTACAAAATGTGTGGTTTTCACTGACCACAAAAGTCTTCAGCATATCTTCAACCAGAAAGAACTCAACATGAGACAGCGACGTTGGGTTGAGCTTCTAAACGACTATGATTGCGAAATTCGCTACCATCCTGGTAAGGAGAATGTCGTAGCTGATGCATTGAGTCGTAAGGAACGTACTAAGCTTCATTGTGTACGTGTTCAATCTGTTATTCAAGCTCGATCCGATATTCAAGCACGCATTTCTCAGTCTCAACAATCTTGTGTTTCACAAGGTTTGATGGATAAGGAATTTCCTTATCACATAACACCTGCTCTGGAACTGAAGGACAATGGATCGTATTACTTCATGGACCGTTTGTGGGTCCCAAGCCTAGATGATCTTCGTACCTTGCTTATGGATGAAGCCCATAAGTCTCGTTATTCTATTCATCCGGGCTCAGATAAGATGTATAAGGATCTTCGTATTCAGTATTGGTGGCCTGGTATGAAGAAAGACATTGCCTTATACGTATCCAAATGCCTTACTTATCTTAAGGTTAAGGCTGAACATCAGCGTCCTTCTTGTTTATTGGAGCAACCAGAGATCCCAGTTTGGAAATGGGAAAACATTACTATGGATCTTGTTACCAAACTCCCGCGCACAAAGAAAGGTCATGATGCCATCTGGGTAGTCGTTGATCGTCTTACAAAGTCAGCACATTTCTTGCCAATCCGTGAGGATTTTCCTGCTGACAGACTTGCTCAAATCTATGTAGATGAAATTGTAGCTCGACATGGTGTTCCGTTGAACATCATTTCTGACAGAGATGCTCGTTTCACTTCTCATTTTTGGAGAACCATGCAATCTGCTATGGGGACCCAACTTAATCTGAGCACAGCTTATCATCCGCAAACGGATGGTCAATCTGAGAGAACAATCCAGACTCTGGAGGATATGCTAAGAGCTTGTGTGATCGATTTTGGTGGTAGCTGGGATTCACATCTTAAATTGATTGAATTCTCCTACAACAACAGTTATCACACTAGCATCAAAATGGCTCCTTTCGAGGCTCTCTATGGTCGAAAATGTCGTTCACCAGTCTGCTGGAATGAGATTGGCGAGGCTCAACTTACTAGACCGGCCCTCATTTTAGAGACAACTGACAAGGTCAAGAAAGTTCGTGATAACCTTCAGGCAACTAGAAGCCGTCAGAAGATTTACGCGGACCCAAAATGCAAAGCCTTGGAATTTCAAGTCGGTGATCGAGTATTACTTAAGGTCTCACCTTGGAAAGGTGTGATCAGATTTGGAAAGAAAGGAAAACTTGCACCTAGATACGTTGGACCATTCAAGATCGTCGAAAGAATCGGAAAGGTAGCCTACAGACTTGAGTTACCTCCTGAACTTGGAAATGTTCATCCAACTTTTCACGTGTCCAATCTCAAGAGGTGTTCAGCTGATGAGAACTTCTCTATACCGCTTGACGAAATTCGTGTTGGCAAAACACTGAAATTTGTTGAGAAACCAGTAGAAATCATGGAACGTGAAGTCAAGTGGCTTAAACGCAAGCGCATTCCTTTGGTCAAAGTTCGCTGGGAAGCTAAACGTGGACCTGAGTTTACTTGGGAACGCGAAGATCAAATGAAGGCGAAGTATCCACATCTTTTTCCACGAGTTTCCTCTAAATAAATTTCGGGACGAAATTTCCACAAGTAGGGGAGACTGTAACAACTGTGCTTGTAATCACTATGAACAGTTCTATTATCAATAAAACAATGTTATTTGATCCCAATGTTTGTTTGATTGTGTTTTACATTTTTCATGTTTTGACTTTTGTTCAATTCCAAACTCTACATCGCTTTCTGGAGAGTTATACGCAAAATGATGCGTAAACGTACTCAGTTTAATGCGAGAAATACTCCGGAACATCAACATATACTCAACATACCTTAAATAACCTTTACATAACTTAGAAATAAGTTTTGAAGGCTTTGGTATGGCAAAAACAAGTTAATTCGCTTACAGGGACTAAACTTGACAAACTGCGAAAGTATGACGATTCGTACTAGAACAGACATTCCGGAACATAACCATAAGTTAAACATACCATAAATATCCTTTACATAGCTTAGAAATAGGCTTTGAGGGGTTCGGTATGCTAAAATAAACTTTTGGGTCATTCAGGGACTAAAAGTGTCAAAAAGTGCACAAGTTTGCATTTTCGCGCATAACTTACGTTCTGAATACATCCGGACATCCAAAAATTTATGTAAGCATGACTATATTATATTTTAGTGTTCGCCATAAGAAAAATCCATTCGTCGCGTCATTTGGATCGTTTTTCGCGCTTGTGCGCATTCCGTCGTAATTAAGCGAACATCGCGTTCGTACGACCAAACGAACCATCATTCGGCATATTTTTGAGTATGTTTTGAGTTCCCTATACTTTAACTTCATTTTAGAGCCTTGAAATGAGGTTAACGGGGTTCAAACGCATCGAAAAAGGCCTTAAACACGTGCAGGGACCATTTCTGCCAATTCTGAAACTTTTCCGATTCAGGGGGGTGCTAGCGTAGCGTGAGCCCTATAGGCTTACCCGTCGCGCTACGCGACTGACTATCAGACCAGATGCAGTGTTTTTAACATCAGTTTGCAGCTGTTTGATCCTCCTCCACATGTTCTAAGTTGCTTAGTCATTAGATAAGGATCATATTTAGCTTCCATAACCTTTCCACAAGTGTACGGATGTGATCGAATCACGGTTTCCATGAAACGATCTCAACGGTGGACTAAAAACTATAAATACCCCAACACCCCCATTGCTAAAATCACAAGAAATTTGATTTGAGAAACTCTAAGTTGAAACATTTGTTTCATACCTGAGATTTTTGAATCAAGTTTAGCATTCGGGGACCCTTCGTAAGTATTCTTTCGTTCTTTTCCTTATTTTACTGCTTTTCGAGTCAGAAAGTCAAACTTTGTTTGACTTTCAGCGTTGACCAGTAATGGTCAATGCGAAGTTCGTTTGAACTTCGCAACGTGATTGTAATCACGATGGTCATAGTCCCTTGGGACTATGCCTACTGATTACCACGTTGTCTAGGGTTGTAGGGTAAGCGATCTAATAAATCGCTTATACCTTCGAACCCGACCCAGTTTGGTCGATCATTAGGATCCGACCAAATACATTAGGTGACCATAGTATATAGGGAATAACCTTCCGAGGTTATACCTTATGGTCAGATCGTTTAAGTAGTTGTATGATAGGTAGTTTATATGCCTTAGGTAAATTACCAGAATACCCTTTTCATGTATAATTGGTAATTAAGCATATGTAACCTAAACTTTTGTCACATAACTGATTATGTAACATGTTTAGGCATATAACACTTGTCGTAGGACTAGTTAGGCGGTCCGAACGCGTTTCACGCGCACGATGCGTTAAAATAGCATAAGCTACCTAAACGAGTCGTAATGGGTCGTAAACAATTTTGTTAGGTTTCAATTAGTATGTAGGCTTTGTTGAACCATACTACACGAGTCTCCATACTCGTTTGGTTTACAAACCCTCATGCTACCCGATCTTCCGATTTAGGTCCGGTTTATTAACATAGTTACCTATATTAGGTGCCGTTTGATTCCGTGATCTATACCATTGTTTGGTTGTCACTCCAGGACTACTGAGTAATATCAAGTGAGTACATAGACCCCTCTTTTACTGTTTTCCAAACTATTTTGGGGTGGAACACATGTGCCTACTTGTTACTTTTGTGCTTTCCTGTTTTCACATCATATACCTGCTATGTTCGTTAGTACATTATAGTACATGATTTCATGACATTTCATGCTAGGTGTGCCCATTATGTGCATTACTTAGTATATTGTTTTACATGACATTTCCTGCTAGGTGTGCCCATTATGTGCATTACTTAGTACATCGTTTTACATGACATTTCACGCTATGTATGTTCATTTGATTACATACTTAGTGCATTGTTTTCACATGCTTACATTTTGGTATGACATTTGGTTTGTTTACATGGGACAATACATTCATTAACATTAGCTACGCCGTTCGTTAGTAGGTAGTGGTACCATAGGAATTGACAACTCCCGTTCCGGACATCCCAGGGAAAGGGGATGAAAGGAATGACCGAATTCGATGATATAAGACAGATAGACCTTTAATTTGTTTAAAGGGTTTATCACCACAGTCACAAGGCTTGGATGTATGCATTTTCACAATACCGCATAAATGTTCATATTAAATATTTGCATGCATTTTTCCACAAAGACATAAGATTGATTTAAACCATGTTTTACTTCAACATTTTGTTTTTGTGCATATGGTTTAGTTGAGACATTTCACTTGCCATACATGACATTTTGACATAGACATTTTACACAAAGACATTTGACAAAGACATTTGACATGGATATTTGACATAGACATTTGACATGGATAGTTGACATTGACATTTGACATGGTTTACATTTGACACATAACATGTTTGACAATTGTTTCACACTACATGATTTACATCTTGACATGAACACTTTGACATATTATTCAATACATTTGACAATTGGTTTAAACATAGACTTCTTACATTGGTTGGTATGATTTGATCAAGTGATTAAGTAATGATGCGTGTGTAATATGATACAAGCATGGTGGATACGCCGCTGGTACTTCCTATATATAAGTGTTTGTATGGTATTACATGTCGTAACGTTATTTGAATCATTTCAATATTGAGACATAGAACATTTTATACAAATAACATACTTTTCACAAGACATTGATTTACAAACAACTTATCTTATACAAACACATTTTTACATGGTTATTTATTTAACCTGACATTTACTTATACATATCATCTGATCTTATTGTTTTCAAATGATTTACATGACAAAGCAAATTACAAGGTTCATGACTAAACATTTTCTCAAATACAAGTCATGAATCCTATTTTCACAAACCTATGTATCTCACAGGCATTTTTATGCTGACGTACCTACTTTCACATGTGTTTTCAGGTGCTTTTCCGTAGAATGATGATCATGACACTAGGGCGGACCTGTGCCTTAGAGACTTAAAATGAAGCTAGACTATGTTTAATTATTTTATAAACTCTTTTGTTTACTGTTCAAGACAATGTAACACCCTTGTTTGATAAATAAAATACAACTTTGTATGCCATGGTTATGAAACAATTTATTCTGTTACGACACGCCCCGATGTTTCCGCCGCGATTTGTTGTTTTACGCGGTCGAGGTGTGACAGAAGAGTTGGTATCAGAGCCAATGGTTATAGGGAATTAGGTTATTAGTAATGCTTTGACCTAGACTATAACTTTTCTAGGACCCTAACACAAGTTATCTTGTGTTTAGATCTTAAAACATATACATCACCTATCCTTAGGTGATTATCAAAACAAGAACCAAATTTTTCGAATCGATTTTTGAAAAACAATCATCTGTTTTTGAATGATTTATTACAAGGTTTTGAACCCTCAATTGTAAGGTTTTGAACCCTCTGTTATATGGTTTTGAACCCTTTTCAGTTTGGGTTTTGGCCTTGTGCCTTCAAATTTTCAAAATCCCGTCAAACGTTTTGGGTTTTAAATAATGTGAACATGTGCAAACTGGAAGGGTGAATGCCTGTATTCTGGGTTTTCTGTCTAGGCAAGCACTTCGTATACATCTCATCAGACGCGAGACCAGTTGTGCTTACCTGGGAATTCCTGGGATGAGTGTTCACTTATAGGCGAGCATGTCTTCATTATACATTATTTTTGACCCATTTACTTTGATTAGTCACTGTGATTCGTTTGTTTGCTTGGTAATGCGGACGAATGACCACCATCTTTGCTTTTGTTGATTTTGTTTCATCTCATTCTCTTCATCCAATCATCTCACTCGTTTCCTTTCATGTTTTCCTCTTTTAGAATGCCTCCTCGACGCGACAATCTGATTGCGACTGCCGAACTGGCAGAAATTATTGCGGAGCAGATGGCTGCCCAATTCCCAAATCTCTTTGCTCAATGGAACCAGGCCAACAACAATAACAATGTTCCATGCAAATACAAGGATTTTAACCAGGCTAAACCACTCAAGTTTAGTGGTTCTGAAGGAGCAACAGGGCTTCTTCAGTGGTTCGAAAGCATTGAGAATACTTTTCGCCACGTGCAGTGCCCGGATAATCGCAAGGTCGAGTTCTCCTCGAGCGTGTTTCAGAAGAGGGCTCTTACATGGTGGAATGGGGTAATGAGAGACCGAGGTGCAGAAGTTGCTCTCGCACAGACATGGGCTGAACTGAGAGCCCTTATGATGAGGGAATTCTGTCCTCGCCATGAGCAGCGAGCGTTGGAGAAAGAGTTTGATGTTTTGAAGCAAGATAGTGGTGAGCACAGGGCTTATACGGATCGGTTTGAAGAGTTGAGTTTGCTTTGCCCGACAATGGTTACCCCACTTGACAAGGCTATCGAAAGATACATCGACGGCCTACCTGACTCGGTACAAGACATTCTTACTGGTAGTGAACCTGCCACACTCCGTCAGGCGATCGAGTTATCAGCGACATTGACTGAGTCGCAGATTAGAAAGGGAAAGCTACACCGGAAGGGTGACAAGGGCAAGAAACAGTTGGCTGACAAGGGGGATAGCAAGAAGGGTCAAAACAAGAATGGAAAGGACTCTGGTTCTTCGAATAAGTCAAGGAAGCATAAGGCTTCCCAAAATTTTGCTATCACTGCCCAAGCTAATCAGGCAGCTCCCAACCAACCCGCACAGCCTCCAGCGAAGAAACCCTATTCAGGGAATGCACCTTTGTGCAATAGATGCAACAGTCACCACCAGCCGCAACTTCCATGCCGTTTCTGTACTAACTGTGGGAAGTCAGGCCATCTTGCCAATGTTTTTCGGTCTGCTCAGAATCCCGCGGTTCAGAACCCGGCTCAACAAGTTGCTCAGCAACAGGGTCAAGCTGCAAGACCATATTACCCACCGGGTGCTTGTTATAATTGTGGGGACCTGACCCACTACAGAAACCGGTGCCCAAGACTAGCCAACCAGAACCAGAACCAGAATCAGGCTCAGGCTCCGGCTCGAGGCCGAGCCTTTAACATGAATGCCCAAGAGGCGCAGGCGGACGATAACGTGGTGAACGGTACGTTCTTTATTAATAATCAGCCTGCATCTGTTCTTTTCGATTCTGGTGCCGATAAGAGTTTCGTGTCTTTGTCCTTTGAACCAATGCTTCGAGTGTCTAGAACGAAACTAGGCAAATCTTTGACAGTAGAAGTTGCTAGTGGTGAACCCATTGTTCTTGATTCTGTTCTTCACAACTGCCAGTTGAATCATAACGATCATCTTTTTCCAATCGACCTCACGCCTATGCAACTTGGAAGCTTCGACGTCATAGTGGGTATGGATTGGTTATCTAAGCATCGTGCAGAGATAGTTTGTTCTGAGAAGATTGTTCGTGTGCCGCTTTCGACAGGCGAGATCCTGCAGGTTCAAGGTGAGAAGCCTACCGGTGGTCTCAAACTCATGTCTTGTTTTAAAGCTCGGAAGTATCTGCGGAAGAACTATGTGGCTTTCTTAGCACATGTTACAGAAGATAAAGGCAAGGGTAAGTCTATTTCAGATATTCCTGTCGTTCGGGATTATTCTGAAGTGTTCCCTGAAGATTTACCTGGTCTACCTCCAGCACGCCAAGTTGAGTTCCCCATTGATCTCGTACCTGGTGCAAATCCCATTGCTAGAGCTCCATATCGTCTTGCACCATCTGAGATGCAAGAGTTGTCTAAACAGCTTCAGGAGCTCTCTGACAAAGGTTTTATACGTCCTAGTTTTTCACCTTGGGGTGCTCCCGTTCTTTTTGTAAAGAAGAAGGATGGATCCTTTAGGATGTGTATCGATTATCGTGAGCTTAACAAGCTTACCATCAAGAATCGATATCCCTTACCTCGCATAGACGACCTCTTTGATCAGTTACATGGCGCTTCTTATTTTTCGAAGATTGATCTACGTTCCGGGTATCATCAACTTCGGGTGTAAGAAGAAGATATTCCCAAGACAGCGTTCCGTACTCGTTATGGGCATTATGAGTTCACAGTCATGCCATTCGGTTTGACTAATGCTCCTGCTGTTTTCATGGACTTAATGAATAGGGTCTGCAAACCTTATTTGGATCAGTTCGTCATTGTTTTTATTGATGACATCTTGATATACTCTAAGACGCAAGCTGAGCACGAGCAACATCTTCGTCTTACCCTAGAACTCCTAAAGAAAGAGCAACTTTTCGCTAAATTCTCCAAGTGCGAATTTTGGCTTAAAGAAGTTCAATTTTTGGGGCATGTTATCAACGAACGGGGTATTCATGTAGATCCCTCCAAGATCAGTGCGATTAAGGATTGGGATACACCTTCTACTCCTACTGAAGTTCGTTCTTTTCTTGGTCTAGCGGGTTATTATCGCCGCTTCATAGAAAACTTCTCGAAGATTGCAGTTCCTCTAACTGCTCTAACTCAGAAGAAAATGCCCTTTTATTGGGGAATCAAACAAGAGGAAGCTTTTCAACACTTGAAGCAGAAGCTTTGCGATGCGCCTGTTCTATCATTGCCTGAGGGTGATGATGATTTTGTTGTGTATTGTGATGCATCGAAATTGGGTCTTGGCTGTGTTCTTATGCAAAGGAACAAAGTCATAGCTTATGCATCGAGGCAGTTGAAGATACATGAGAAGAACTACACCACTCATGATCTTGAGTTGGGTGCAGTTGTCTTTGCTCTCAAGATCTGGAGACACTATTTGTACGGTACAAAATGTGTGGTTTTCACTGACCACAAAAGTCTTCAGCATATCTTCAACCAGAAAGAACTCAACATGAAGAAAGACATTGCCTTATACGTATCCAAATGCCTTACTTGTCTTAAGGTTAAGGCTGAACATCAGCGTCCTTCTGGTTTATTGGAGCAACCAGAGATCCCAGTTTGGAAATGGGAAAACATTACTATGGATCTTGTTACCAAACTCCCGCGCACAAAGAAAGGTCATGATGCCATCTGGGTAGTCGTTGATCGTCTTACAAAGTCAGCACATTTCTTGCCAATCCGTGAGGATTTTCCTGCTGACAGACTTGCTCAAATCTATGTAGATGAAATTGTAGCTCGACATGGTGTTCCGTTGAACATCATTTCTGACAGAGATGCTCGTTTCACTTCTCATTTTTGGAGAACCATGCAATCTGCTATGGGGACCCAACTTAATCTGAGCACAGCTTATCATCCGCAAACGGATGGTCAATCTGAGAGAACAATCCAGACTCTGGAGGATATGCTAAGAGCTTGTGTGATCGATTTTGGTGGTAGCTGGGATTCACATCTTAAATTGATTGAATTCTCCTACAACAACAGTTATCACACTAGCATCAAAATGGCTCCTTTCGAGGCTCTCTATGGTCGAAAATGTCGTTCACCAGTCTGCTGGAATGAGATTGGCGAGGCTCAACTTACTAGACCTGCCCTCATTTTAGAGACAACTGACAAGGTCAAGAAAGTTCGTGATAACCTTCAGGCAACTAGAAGCCGTCAGAAGATTTACGCGGACCCAAAATGCAAAGCCTTGGAATTTCAAGTCGGTGATCGAGTATTACTTAAGGTCTCACCTTGGAAAGGTGTGATCAGATTTGGAAAGAAAGGAAAACTTGCACCTAGATACGTTGGACCATTCAAGATCGTCGAAAGAATCGGAAAGGTAGCCTACAGACTTGAGTTACCTCCTGAACTTGGAAATGTTCATCCAACTTTTCACGTGTCCAATCTCAAGAGGTGTTCAGCTGATGAGAACTTCTCCATACCGCTTGACGAAATTCGTGTTGGCAAAACACTGAAATTTGTTGAGAAACCAGTAGAAATCATGGAACGTGAAGTCAAGTGGCTTAAACGCAAGCGCATTCCTTTGGTCAAAGTTCGCTGGGAAGCTAAACGTGGACCTGAGTTTACTTAGGAACGCGAAGATCAAATGAAGGCGAAGTATCCACATCTTTTTCCACGAGTTTCCTCTAAATAAATTTCGGGACGAAATTTCCACAAGTAGGGGAGACTGTAACAACTGTGCTTGTAATCACTATGAACAGTTCTATTATCAATAAAACAATGTTATTTTATCCCAATGTTTGTTTGATTGTGTTTTACATTTTTCATGTTTTGACTTTTGTTCAATTCCAAACTCTACATCGCTTTCTGGAGAGTTATACGCAAACTGATGCGTAAACGTACTCAGTTTAATGCGAGAAATACTCCGGAACATCAACATATACTCAACATACCTTAAATAACCTTTACATAACTTAGAAATAAGTTTTGAAGGCTTTGGTATGGCAAAAACAGGTTAATTCGCTTACAGGGACTAAACTTGACAAACTGCGAAAGTATGACGATTCGTACTGGAACAGACATTCCGGAACATAACCATAAGTTAAACATACCATAAATATCCTTTACATAGCTTAGAAATAGGCTTTGAGGGGTTCGGTATGCTAAAATAAACTTTTGGGTCATTCAGGGACTAAAAGTGTCAAAAAGTGCACAAGTTTGCATTTTCGCGCATAACTAACGTTCTGAATACATCCGGACATCCAAAAATTTATGTAAGCATGACTATATTATATTTTAGTGTTCGCCATAAGAAAAATCCATTCGTCACGTCATTTGGATCGTTTTTCGCGCTTGTGCGCATTCCGTCGTAATTAAGCGAACATCGCGTTCGTACGACCAAACGAACCATCATCCGGCATATTTTTGAGTATGTTTTGAGTTCCCTATACTTTAACTTCATTTTAGAGCCTTGAAATGAGGTTAACGGGGTTCAAACGCATCGAAAAAGGCCTTAAACACGTGCAGGGACCATTTCTGCCAATTCTGAAACTTTTCTGATTCAGGGGGGTGCTAGCGTAGCGCGAGCCCTATAGGCTTACCCGTCGCACTACGCGACTGACTATCAGACCAGATGCAGTGTTTTTAACATCAGTTTGCAGCTGTTTGATCCTCCTCCACATGTTCTAAGTTGCTTAGTCATTAGATAAGGATCATATTTAGCTTCCATAACCTTTCCACAAGTGTACGGATGTGATCGAATCACGGTTTCCATGAAACGATCTCAACGGTGGACTAAAAACTATAAATACCCCAACACCCCCATTGCTAAAATCACAAGAAATTTGATTTGAGAAACTCTAAGTTGAAACATTTGTTTCATACCTGAGATTTTTGAATCAAGTTTAGCATTCGGGAACCCTTCGTAAGTATTCTTTCGTTCTTTTCCTTATTTTACTGCTTTTCGAGTCAGAAAGTCAAACTTTGTTTGACTTTCAGCGTTGACCAGTAATGGTCAATGCGAAGTTCGTTTGAACTTCGCAACGTGATTGTAATCACGATGGTCATAGTCCCTTGGGACTATGCCTACTGATTACCACGTTGTCTAGGGTCGTAGGGTAAGCGATCTAATAAATCGCTTATACCTTCGAACCAGACCCAGTTTGGTCGATCATTAGGATCCGACCAAATACATTAGGTGACCATAGTATATAGGGAATAACCTTCCGAGGTTATACCTTATGGTCAGATCGTTTAAGTAGTTGTATGATAGGTAGTTTATATGCCTTAGGTAAATTACCAGAATACCCTTTTCATGTATAATTGGTAATTAAGCATATGTAACCTAAACTTTTGTCACATAACTGATTATGTAACATGTTTAGGCATATAACACTTGTCGTAGGACTAGTTAGGCGGTCCGAACGCGTTTCACGCGCACGATGCGTTAAAATAGCATAAGCTACCTAAACGAGTCGTAATGGGTCGTAAACAATTTTGTTAGGTTTCAATTAGTATGTAGGCTTTGTTGAACCATACTACACGAGTCTCCATACTCGTTTGGTTTACAAACCCTCATGCTACCCGATCTTCCGATTTAGGTCCGGTTTATTAACATAGTTACCTATATTAGGTGCCGTTTGATTCCGTGATCTATACCATTGTTTGGTTGTCACTCCAGGACTACTGAGTAATATCAAGTGAGTACATAGACCCCTCTTTTACTGTTTTCCAAACTATTTTGGGGTGGAACACATGTGCCTACTTGTTACTTTCGTGCTTTCCTGTTTTCACATCATATACCTGCTATGTTCGTTAGTACATTATAGTACATGATTTCATGACATTTCATGCTAGGTGTGCCCATTATGTGCATTACTTAGTACATTGTTTTACATGACATTTCCTGCTAGGTGTGCCCATTATGTGCATTACTTAGTACATCGTTTTACATGACATTTCACGCTATGTATGTTCATTTGATTACATACTTAGTGCATTGTTTTCACATGCTTACATTTTGGTATGACATTTGGTTTGTTTACATGGGACAATACATTCATTAACATTAGCTACGCCGTTCGTTAGTAGGTAGTGGTACCATAGGAATTGACAACTCCCGTTCCGGACATCCCAGGGAAAGGGGATGAAAGGAATGACCGAATTCGATGATATAAGACAGATAGACCTTTAATTTGTTTAAAGGGTTTATCACCACAGTCACAAGGCTTGGATGTATGCATTTTCACAATACCGCATAAATGTTCATATTAAATATTTGCATGCATTTTTCCACAAAGACATAAGATTGATTTAAACCATGTTTTACTTCAACATTTTGTTTTTGTGCATATGGTTTAGTTGAGACATTTCACTTGCCATACATGACATTTTGACATAGACATTTTACACAAAGACATTTGACAAAGACATTTGACATGGATATTTGACATAGACATTTGACATGGATAGTTGACATTGACATTTGACATGGTTTACATTTGACACATAACATGTTTGACAATTGTTTCACACTACATGATTTACATCTTGACATGAACACTTTGACATATTATTCAATACATTTGACAATTGGTTTAAACATAGACTTCTTACATTGGTTGGTATGATTTGATCAAGTGATTAAGTAATGATGCGTGTGTAATATGATACAAGCATGGTGGATACGCCGCTGGTACTTCCTATATATAAGTGTTTGTATGGTATTACATGTCGTAACGTTATTTGAATCATTTCAATATTGAGACATAGAACATTTTATACAAATAACATACTTTTCACAAGACATTGATTTACAAACAACTTATCTTATACAAACACATTTTTACATGGTTATTTATTTAACCTGACATTTACTTATACATATCATCTGATCTTATTGTTTTCAAATGATTTACATGACAAAGCAAATTACAAGGTTCATGACTAAACATTTTCTCAAATACAAGTCATGAATCCTATTTTCACAAACCTATGTATCTCACAGGCATTTTTATGCTGACGTACCTACTTTCACATGTGTTTTCAGGTGCTTTTCCGTAGAATGATGATCATGACACTAGGGCGGACCTGTGCCATAGAGACTTCAAATGAAGCTAGACTATGTTTAATTATGTTATAAACTCTTTTGTTTACTGTTCAAGACAATGTAACACCCTTGTTTGATAAATAAAATACAACTTTGTATGCCATGGTTATGAAACAATTTATTCTGTTACGACACGCCCCGATGTTTCCGCCGCGATTTGTTGTTTTACGCGGTCGGGGTGTGACAGAAGAGTTGGTATCAGAGCCAATGGTTATAGGGAATTAGGTTATTAGTAATGCTTTGACCTAGACTATAACTTTTCTAGGACCCTAACACAAGTTATCTTGTGTTTAGATCTTAAAACATATACATCACCTATCCTTAGGTGATTATCAAAACAAGAACCAAATTTTTCGAATCGATTTTTGAAAAACAATCATTTGTTTTTGAATGATTTATTACAAGGTTTTGAACCCTCAATTGTAAGGTTTTGAACCCTCTGTTATATGGTTTTGAACCCTTTTCAGTTTGGTTTTTGGCCTTGTGCCTTCAAATTTTCAAAATCCCGTCAAACGTTTTGGGTTTTAAATAATGTGAACATGTGCAAACTGGAAGGGTGAATGCCTGTATTCTGGGTTTTCTGTCTAGGCAAGCACTTCGTATACATCTCATCAGACGCGAGACCATTTGTGCTTACCTGGGAATTCCTGGGATGAGTGTTCACTTATAGGCGAACATGTCTTCATTATACATTATTTTTGACCCATTTACTTTGATTAGTCACTGTGATTCGTTTGTTTGCTTGGTAATGCGGACGAATGACCACCATCTTTGCTTTTGTTGATTTTGTTTCATCTCATTCTCTTCATCCAATCATCTCACTCGTTTCCTTTCATGTTTTCCTCTTTTAGAATGCCTCCTCGACGCGACAATTTGATTGCGACTGCCGAACTGGCAGAAATTATTGCGGAGCAGATGGCTGCCCAATTCCCAAATCTCTTTGCTCAATGGAACCAGGCCAACAACAATAACAATGTTCCATGCAAATACAAGGATTTTAACCAGGCTAAACCACTCAAGTTTAGTGGTTCTGAAGGAGCAACAGGGCTTCTTCAGTGGTTCGAAAGCATTGAGAATACTTTTCGCCACGTGCAGTGCCCGGATAATCGCAAGGTCGAGTTCTCCTCGAGCGTGTTTCAGAAGAGGGCTCTTACATGGTGGAATGGGGTAATGAGAGACCGAGGTGCAGAAGTTGCTCTCGCACAGACATGGGCTGAACTGAGAGCCCTTATGATGAGGGAATTCTGTCCTCGCCATGAGCAGCGAGCGTTGGAGAAAGAGTTTGATGTTTTGAAGCAAGATAGTGGTGAGCACAGGGCTTATACGGATCGGTTTGAAGAGTTGAGTTTGCTTTGCCCGACAATGGTTACCCCACTTGACAAGGCTATCGAAAGATACATCGACGGCCTACCTGACTCGGTACAAGACATTCTTACTGGTAGTGAACCTGCCACACTCCGTCAGGCGATCGAGTTATCAGCGACATTGACTGAGTCGCAGATTAGAAAGGGAAAGCTACACCGGAAGGGTGACAAGGGCAAGAAACAGTTGGCTGACAAGGGGGATAGCAAGAAGGGTCAAAACAAGAATGGAAAGGACTCTGGTTCTTCGAATAAGTCAAGGAAGCGTAAGGCTTCCCAAAATTTTGCTATCACTGCCCAAGCTAATCAGGCAGCTCCCAACCAACCCGCACAGCCTCCAGCGAAGAAACCCTATTCAGGGAATGCACCTTTGTGCAATAGATGCAACAGTCACCACCAGCCGCAACTTCCATGCCGTTTCTGTACTAACTGTGGGAAGTCAGGCCATCTTGCCAATGTTTGTCGGTCTGCTCAGAATCCCGCGGTTCAGAACCCGGCTCAACAAGTTGCTCAGCAACAGGGTCAAGCTGCAAGACCATATTACCCACCGGGTGCTTGTTATAATTGTGGGGACCTGACCCACTACAGAAACCGGTGCCCAAGACTAGCCAACCAGAACCAGAACCAGAATCAGGCTCAGGCTCCGGCTCGAGGCTGAGCCTTTAACATGAATGCCCAAGAGGCGCAGGCGGACGATAACGTGGTGAACGGTACGTTCTTTATTAATAATCAGCCTGCATCTGTTCTTTTCGATTCTGGTGCCGATAAGAGTTTCGTGTCTTTGTCCTTTGAACCAATGCTTCGAGTGTCTAGAACGAAACTAGGCAAATCTTTGACAGTAGAAGTTGCTAGTGGTGAACCCATTGTTCTTGATTCTGTTCTTCACAACTGCCAGTTGAATCATAACGATCATCTTTTTCCAATCGACCTCACGCCTATGCAACTTGGAAGCTTCGACGTCATAGTGGGTATGGATTGGTTATCTAAGCATCGTGCAGAGATAGTTTGTTCTGAGAAGATTGTTCGTGTGCCGCTTTCGACAGGCGAGATCCTGCAGGTTCAAGGTGAGAAGCCTACCGGTGGTCTCAAACTCATGTCTTGTTTTAAAGCTCGGAAGTATCTGCGGAAGAACTATGTGGCTTTCTTAGCACATGTTACAGAAGATAAAGGCAAGGGTAAGTCTATTTCAGATATTCCTGTCGTTCGGGATTATTCTGAAGTGTTCCCTGAAGATTTACCTGGTCTACCTCCAGCACGCCAAGTCGAGTTCCGCATTGATCTCGTACCTGGTGCAAATCCCATTGCTAGAGCTCCATATCGTCTTGCACCATCTAAGATGCAAGAGTTGTCTAAACAGCTTCAGGAGCTCTCTGACAAAGGTTTTATACGTCCTAGTTTTTCACCTTGGGGTGCTCCCGTTCTTTTTGTAAAGAAGAAGGATGGATCCTTTAGGATGTGTATCGATTATCATGAGCTTAACAAGCTTACCATCAAGAATCGATATCCCTTACCTCGCATAGACGACCTCTTTGATCAGTTACATGGCGCTTCTTATTTTTCGAAGATTGATCTACGTTCCGGGTATCATCAACTTCGGGTGCAAGAAGAAGATATTCCCAAGACAGCGTTCCGTACTCGTTATGGGCATTATGAGTTCACAGTCATGCCATTCGGTTTGACTAATGCTCCTGCTATTTTCATGGACTTAATGAATAGGGTCTGCAAACCTTATTTGGATCAGTTCGTCATTGTTTTTATTGATGACATCTTGATATACTCTAAGACGCAAGCTGAGCACGAGCAACATCTTCGTCTTACCCTAGAACTCCTAAAGAAAGAGCAACTTTTCGCTAAATTCTCCAAGTGCGAATTTTGGCTTAAAGAAATTCAATTTTTGGGGCATGTTATCAACGAACGGGGTATTCATGTAGATCCCTCCAAGATCAGTGCGATTAAGGATTGGGATACACCTTCTACTCCTACTGAAGTTCGTTCTTTTCTTGGTCTAGCGGGTTATTATCGCCGCTTCATAGAAAACTTCTCGAAGATTGCAGTTCCTCTAACTGCTCTAACTCAGAAGAAAATGCCCTTTTATTGGGGAATCAAACAAGAGGAAGCTTTTCAACACTTGAAGCAGAAGCTTTGCGATGCGCCTGTTCTATCATTGCCTGAGGGTGATGATGATTTTGTTGTGTATTGTGATGCATCGAAATTGGGTCTTGGCTGTGTTCTTATGCAAAGGAACAAAGTCATAGCTTATGCATCGAGGCAGTTGAAGATACATGAGAAGAACTACACCACTCATGATCTTGAGTTGGGTGCAGTTGTCTTTGCTCCCAAGATCTGGAGACACTATTTGTACGGTACAAAATGTGTGGTTTTCACTGACCACAAAAGTCTTCAGCATATCTTCAACCAGAAAGAACTCAACATGAGACAGCGACGTTGGGTTGAGCTTCTAAACGACTATGATTGCGAAATTCGCTACCATCCTGGTAAGGCGAATGTCGTAGCTGATGCATTGAGTCGTAAGGAACGTACTAAGCTTCATTGTGTACGTGTTCAATCTGTTATTCAAGCTCGATCTGATATTCAAGCACGCATTTCTCAGTCTCAACAATCTTGTGTTTCACAAGGTTTGATGGATAAGGAATTTCCTTATCACATAACACCTGCTCTGGAACTGAAGGACAATGGATCGTATTACTTCATGGACCGTTTGTGGGTCCCAAGCCTAGATGATCTTTGTACCTTGCTTATGGATGAAGCCCATAAGTCTCGTTATTCTATTCATCCGGGCTCAGATAAGATGTATAAGGATCTTCGTATTCAGTATTGGTGGCCTGGTATGAAGAAAGACATTGCCTTATACGTATCCAAATGCCTTACTTGTCTTAAGGTTAAGGCTGAACATCAGCGTCCTTCTGGTTTATTGGAGCAACCACAGATCCCAGTTTGGAAATGGGAAAACATTACTATGGATCTTGTTACCAAACTCCCGCGCACAAAGAAAGGTCATGATGCCATCTGGGTAGTCGTTGATCGTCTTACAAAGTCAGCACATTTCTTGCCAATCCGTGAGGATTTTCCTGCTGACAGACTTGCTCAAATCTATGTAGATGAAATTGTAGCTCGACATGGTGTTCCGTTGAACATCATTTCTGACAGAGATGCTCGTTTCACTTCTCATTTTTGGAGAACCATGCAATCTGCTATGGGGACCCAACTTAATCTGAGCACAGCTTATCATCCGCAAACGGATGGTTAATCTGAGAGAACAATCCAGACTCTGGAGGATATGCTAAGAGCTTGTGTGATCGATTTTGGTGGTAGCTGGGATTCACATCTTAAATTGATTGAATTCTCCTACAACAACAGTTATCACACTAGCATCAAAATGGCTCCTTTCGAGGCTCTCTATGGTCGAAAATGTCGTTCACCAGTCTGCTGGAATGAGATTGGCGAGGCTCAACTTACTAGACCTGCCCTCATTTTAGAGACAACTGACAAGGTCAAGAAAGTTCGTGATAACCTTCAGGCAGCTAGAAGCCGTCAGAAGATTTACGCGGACCCAAAATGCAAAGCCTTGGAATTTCAAGTCGGTGATCGAGTATTACTTAAGGTCTCACCTTGGAAAGGTGTGATCAGATTTGGAAAGAAAGGAAAACTTGCACCTAGATACGTTGGACCATTCAAGATCGTCGAAAGAATCGGAAAGGTAGCCTACAGACTTGAGTTACCTCCTGAACTTGGAAATGTTCATCCAACTTTTCACGTGTCCAATCTCAAGAGGTGTTCAGCTGATGAGAACTTCTCCATACCGCTTGACGAAATTCGTGTTGGCAAAACACTGAAATTTGTTGAGAAACCAGTGGAAATCATGGAACGTGAAGTCAAGTGGCTTAAACGCAAGTGCATTCCTTTGGTCAAAGTTCGCTGGGAAGCTAAACGTGGACCTGAGTTTACTTGGGAACGCGAAGATCAAATGAAGGCGAAGTATCCACATCTTTTTCCACGAGTTTCCTCTAAATAAATTTCGGGACGAAATTTCCACAAGTAGGGGAGACTGTAACAACTATGCTTGTAATCACTATGAACAGTTCTATTATCAATAAAACAATGTTATTTGATCCCAATGTTTGTTTGATTGTGTTTTACATTTTTCATGTTTTGACTTTTGTTCAATTCCAAACTCTACATCGCTTTCTGGAGAGTTATACTCAAACTGATGCGTAAACGTACTCAGTTTAATGCGAGAAATACTCCGGAACATCAACATATACTCAACATACCTTAAATAACCTTTACATAACTTATAAATAAGTTTTGAAGGCTTTGGTATGGCAAAAACAAGTTAATTCGCTTACAGGGACTAAACTTGACAAACTACGAAAGTATGACGATTCATACTGGAACAGACATTCCGGAACATAACCATAAGTTAAACATACCATAAATATCCTTTACATAGCTTAGAAATAGGCTTTGAGGGGTTCGGTATGCTAAAATAAACTTTTGGGTCATTCAGGGACTAAAAGTGTCAAAAAGTGCACAAGTTTGCATTTTCGCGCATAACTTACGTTCTGAATACATCCGGACATCCAAAAATATATGTAAGCATGACTATATTATATTTTAGTGTTCGCCATAAGAAAAATCCATTCGTCGCGTCATTTGGACCGTTTTTCGCGCTTGTGCGCATTCCGTCGTAATTAAGCGAACATCGCGTTCGTACGACCAAACGAACCTTCATCCGGCATATTTTTGAGTATGTTTTGAGTTCCCTATACTTTAACTTCATTTTAGAGCCTTGAAATGAGGTTAACGGGGTTCAAACGCATCGAAAAAGGCCTTAAACACGTGCAGGGACCATTTCTGCCAATTCTGAAACTTTTCTGATTCAGGGGGGTGCTAGCGTAGCGCGAGCCCTATAGGCTTACCCGTCGCGCTACGCGACTGACTATCAGACCAGATGCAGTGTTTTTAACATCAGTTTGCAGCTGTTTGATCCTCCTCCACATGTTCTAAGTTGCTTAGTCATTAGATAAGGATCATATTTAGCTTCCATAACCTTTCCACAAGTGTACGGATGTGATCGAATCACGGTTTCCATGAAACGATCTCAACGGTGGACTAAAAACTATAAATACCCCAACACCCCCATTGCTAAAATCACAAGAAATTTGATTTGAGAAACTCTAAGTTGAAACATTTGTTTCATACCTGAGATTTTTGAATCAAGTTTAGCATTCGGGGACCCTTCGTAAGTATTCTTTCGTTCTTTTCCTTATTTTACTGCTTTTCGAGTCAGAAAGTCAAACTTTGTTTGACTTTCAGCGTTGACCAGTAATGGTCAATGCGAAGTTCGTTTGAACTTCGCAACGTGATTGTAATCACGATGGTCCCTGCACCTTGTTTACAGTTTCACTTATTTACAGTTTAGCCCCTGCACCGTGATTGTAATCACGATGGTCCGTAAGGGACCTGCAGACCAGACACTTTCACTTATTTACAGTTTAGCCCCTGCACCTTGTTTCGTTGCGTATCGGCACTTCTAACACCCGTCAAACCCATTTTCAAGCTCCACAATGATGTTAAAACATAGGGAACATGAAATATGCTTGAAAACATCTCGGGTGTCGGTTCATTGGGCCGTACAGTTGCGTTGTTCGGTTAATTACGACGGAAGTCGTAACGAACGCAAAAACGATCCAAATTAAGCGACGAATGGAATTTTATCATGCCAATCACTAAAATAAAATATTTTAATGATTACATAAATTTTTGGGTGTCCGGATATATTCAGAACGTAAGATATGCGCGAAAATGCAAACTTGTGCACTTTTTGACGCTTTTAGTCCCTGAATGACCAATAAAGTTTGTTTTAGCATACCGAACCCCTCAAAGCCTATTTATAAGCTATGTAAAGGATATTTAGGGTATGTTTAACTTATGATCAAGTTCCGGAGTGTTCGTTACTATACAAATCGGTATAGTTTCGCAGTTTGACACAACTAGTCCCTGTGATCGAACAATCTTGATTTCAACACACCAAACCATCCAAAGCTTATTTCTAAGTTATGTGGAGGTTATTTAAGGTATGTTAAGCCTATTTCACTATTCCGGAGTTTTCGTTGCATTTAAACTGGTTATATTTACGCATCAGTGTGCGTATGACCTTCCAGAAAGCGATTTAAAGCTTGAAATCGGAATCGAATCGAATTGTAAAATCACCAAACACAATTACACACATAACAACATAAAAACACATATAATAGCACCAAAGCACATTGGTTTATTAATAATCATCATTGTTTTACATCGTATATTGATTACAGAACACAGTTGTCACAGTCTCCCCTACTTCAGGAAATTTCGTCCCGAAATTTTAACTAAAGGAAGCTTGTGAAAACAAATGCGGATATTTCGTCTTCATTTGGTCCTCACGTTCCCAAGTAAACTCTGGGCCACGTTTGGATTCCCATCGAATCTTGACCAGATGAATCCGTTTGTTCTTCAACTGTTTGAAAGTACGGTCCACGATCTCCACTGGTTTCTCGACAAAGTGCATCGTTTCATCGATTCGGATCTCGTCGAGAGGAATGTGAAGATCAGCGTCAGCTAAACACTTTCTCAAATTGGACACGTGAAAAGTCGGGTGAATATTTCCAAGCTCTGGAGGTAGCTCTAGTCGATAGGTAACCTTCCCAATTCTTTCCACAATCTTAAATGGTCCCACATGTCGACGTGCAAGTTTTCCTTTCCTTCCAAATCTCACCACTCCCTTCCAAGGTGACACCTTGAGTAGGACACGGTCTCCAACTTGAAATTCTAAGGGCTTGCGTCATAAATCCGCATAACTCTTTTGATGGCAACTAGCTGTCACAAGATTATCGCGAATTTTCTTGATTTTGTCTGTTGTTTCCAAAACGAGCTCAGGTCCAGTAAGCTGAGCTTCACCGGTCTCGTTCCAACAGACAGGTGAACGACATTTTCGATCGTAGAGAGCTTCGAATGGTGCCATTTTAATGCTAGCATGATAACTATTGTTGTAAGAGAACTCGATCAATGGCAGATGGGAATCCCAATTACCACCAAAGTCTATCACGCATGCTCTAAGCATATCCTCCAAAGTTTGAATCGTCCTTTCAGATTGACCATCTGTTTGGGGATGATAAGCAGTGCTTAGACTCAGTTGGGTTCCCAAAGCAGATTGCATGGTCTTCCAGAAATGAGATGAAAATCGAGCATCACGATCAGAAATGATATCCAAAGGAACACCATGTCGAGATACTATCTCATCAACATAAATCTTTGCAAGTTTATCAGCAGATAGATCCTTGCGAATCGGAATAAAATGAGCTGATTTTGTTAATAGATCGATAACAACCCAAATAGCATCATGACCTTTAGACGTACGCGGTAACTTAGTGATGAGATCCATCGCAATGTTCTCCCACTTCCAAACCGGTATCTCTGGTTGTACAAGCAAACCAGAAGGTCGTTGATGTTCAGCCTTGACTTTGAGACAAGTTAGGCATTTTGATACATACAAGGCAACATCCTTCTTCATACCAGGCCACCAGTACTGAGTACGAAGATCCTTGTACATTTTATCAGCACCAGGATGGATAGAATATCGAGACTTGTGAGATTCGTCCATCACTAGGGTGCGAAGATCGTCTTGTTTTGGAACCCACAAACGATCCTTGAAGTAGAGTAAACCATCGTCTTTCCTTTCGAGCTTAAGCTCAAGTTGAAGCGGTAGCTCATCTTTCAATAAACCTTTGATCACACAGGATCGTTGAGCTTGAAGGACACGAGATTGGATGTCGGATAGAGCTCGGACAGAGTGAAGCTTGACTCGCTCTTTTCGACTAAGCGCATCGGCTACGACATTCGCCTTACCAGGATGGTAGCGAATCTCGCAATTGTAATCGTTCAAGAGTTCAACCCAACGTCGTTGCCTCATGTTCAACTCCTTCTGATTAAGAATATGCTGGAGACTTTTGTGGTCTGTGAAAATCACACACTTCGTTCCATAGAGGTAGTGTCTCTAGATTTTAAGCGCGAAAACCACAGCTCCTAACTCAAAGATCATGAGTCATATAGTTCTTCTCGTGAACTTTCAATTGTCTAGATGCATATGCTATAACCTTACCTCGTTGCATGAGGACGCAACCAAGGCTTAAGTTGGATGCATCGCAATAGACAACGAAATCATCGCTTCCCTCAGGCAGAGATAGAACAGGAGCATTACATAACTTCTGCTTCAGCGTTTGGAACGCTTCTTCTTGCTTGGGTCCCCACTCAAAAGGCTTATTCTTCAGAGTCAAAGCAGTGAGTGGAACCACAATCTTCGAGAAATTAGAAATGAATCGACGATAATAACCAGCAAGACCAAGAAAAGATCGAATCTCTGTAGGTGTCGTCGGCGTACTCCAATCCTTAATAGCAACAATCTTGGATGGATCCACATGAATACCCTGCTCGTTGACTATATGACCCAGAAACTGAATTTCTTTAAGCCAGAATTCACACTTGGAAAATTTAGCGAAAAGTTGTTCCTTCTTAAGGAGTTCCAACGTTAAGCGAAGGTGTTGCTCGTGATCGGCTCGAGTCTTCGAATAAATGAGAATATCGTCGATGAACACAATAATGAACTTGTCTAAATAAGGTTTACAGACCCTATTCATTAAGTCCATGAAAATGGCTGGAGCATTTGTCAAACCAAAAGGCATGACTGTAAACTCGTAATGCCCATATCTCGTGCGGAAAGCAGTTTTGGGAATATCTTCTTCGAGAACACGAAGTCGATGATACCCAGAACGTAGATCGATCTTAGAAAAATACGAAGCACCTTGCAGCTGGTCAAAGAGATCATCAATTCGAGGTAGGGGATATCGATTCTTGATGGTAAGCTTATTAAGCTCACGATAATCGATACACATTCGAAAAGACCCATCTTTCTTTTTCACGAAGAGGACAGGAGCTCCCCAAGGTGAATAACTCGGACGGATGAATCCTTTATCAGATAACTCTTGAAGCTGTTTTGATAACTCTTGCATCTCTGACGGTGCAAGACAATAAGGTGCTTTCACAATTGGGTTGGCATTGGGTACAAGGTCAATATGAAATTCGACTTGCGAACTGGAGGCAAACCAGGCAGTTCATCAGGAAACACCTCTGGATAATCCCGAACAATCAGAATATCCTGAATACTCTTGCTCTTGCCTTTCTCCTCAGTGACATGTGCTAGAAAAGCAACATATCCTTTTCTCAAATACCTCTGAGCTTCCATACACGACATAAGCTTCAGTCCACCTGAAGGTTTTTCGCCACGAACTTCTAGAATTTCGCCTGAAGACAAAGGGATACGAACAATCTTATCGAAGCAAACCACCTCAGCGTGGTGTTTGGTTAACCAATCTATTCCAATGATAACGTCGAAGCTCCCAAGTTGAATCGGCGTGAGGTCAATAGGAAAAAGATGGTTATCAAGGTTTAACTGACAACCACGAATAACATAATCAAGAACAAGAGGTTTACCAGTAGCAACTTCGACAGATAAGGGTTTCCTCAATTTAGTTCTAGGTATCGCAAGCAAAGGTTCAAAAGATAACGAAACAAAATTCTATCGGCACCAGAATCAAAGAGAATAGATGCAGGTCGATTATTAACAAGAAACGTACCATTCACCACCTCGTTGTCAGCCCTCACTTCGTTTGCATTCAAATTGTATGCTCGCCCTCGAGCAGGATTCACATTAGCATTCGCATTTGCATTCACCAGCCTCGGACAGTTGTTACGGAAGTGACCAAACTCTCCATAATTGAAACATGAACCTGGTGGGAATCTAGCAGCATTCCCTTGTACCGGATCTTGAACCTCGGCAACTTGATTTTGTCCTAAACAACAAACATTGGCCAAATGCCCAAGTTTACCACACGTCGTGCACTGCTTACAAGCATGCTGTGCAACATGATGACCGTTGCAGCGAGCACAATGAGGTGCGGTACCAGCATACGCCTTCTTCGCAGGAGGTTGAGCCGGTGGGTTCTGATCAGTCTGTGCCGTAACAGCAAAATTCTGGGCACCCTTTCGCTTCCTCGATTTCTTCGACGACTCACCTTCTTTACCCTTACCCTTTTTCTTGTCCTTCCCAGAATCAGTCGCCTTCTTTTTATCACCCTTGCGGGTGAGTTTACCCTTCCTGACTTGAGTCTCAGTCAGGGTAGCAGACAACTCGATCGCTTGACGAAGGGCAGTAGGATTAACATCGGTCACAATATCCAGTATAGAATTGGGTCACAACACCAGGAAGCACAGCAGCCACTTGCTGAGAGACCAGGGCTGCGATTTCTTCAATAGTAAAAGATTGTGCTTCACGTCGAGGAGGCATGGTCTAACAAGGAGATATGAGAAACGAGTGAGGTTGATAATTAGGAAAAGCAAAAGAGGTATCGACAAAACACAAGGAAGGCGATCATTTGTTCGTTACCCCGAACAAACAAACGACACGCATTGACTAATCAAAGTAAATGGGTCAATATAATGTATCGCCGAAGACATGCTTGCCTATAAGTGAACACTCACCCTAAGAGTTCCCAGGTAAGAGTGACCGGTCTGATTATGTGGATTTGTACGAACACTCTAGCCTTAGATAGAAAACTCAGGGCACAGGCCATTCACTCTTCCAGTTTGCAAGTGTTCACATCATTTAGACCTAAACTTTGACGAGATTTTGAAAACTTAAAGGGTTCAAAACCTTACAACAAAGGGTTCAAAACCTAGTAATCAATCATCCTAGAACAGATGATTAGTTTTCAAAGCGGATTCGAAAATTGTGTTCTCGTTGTGGTTATCACCTAAGGGTTGGTGATAGTTTTGTTTTTAAAAAAATCTAAACGCAAATTTCTTTGCGTTAGGGTCCTAAAAGTTATAGTCTAGGTCAAAGCATTACTAATAACCTAATTCCCTATAACCATTGGCTCTGATACCAACTCTTCTGTCACACCCCGACCGCGTTAAAACAACAAAACCGCGGCGGAAACGTCGGGGAGTGTCGTGGCAGAATTATCATTTCATAACCATGGATACAAAAAGTGTTTCGTTTTATTGATAATATTAAACATTAACATCGTCTTAACATAGAACAAATAAAATACATATCGACTATCATTTTTTTATGTCACTAAGGCCTCGTCCAGATCCTATGTGACGCATGCATCCTAGAAATCACATCAAGCAACATCACCTGAAACATATGTAAAAACAAAGTCAGCAAAGAAATGCTGGCGAGTACATAGGTTTTATAGGTGTGTCGGATTCATGGCTAGTTTAAATGTTGCAATACTTATTAAAAACCTTGTTTTGAAAAGAGTAAAGTATTGCAACTTAATTAACCAACTCAAATCAAGCGGGTTATAGTTTATAAAACCTCGTAGCCATGATTCTTAACCCAAAAACATTTGTTTTAGAAAAGCAATTTGTAAAACATCTTGTATTAAATCGTTAATAAAACTCGTTAATAATCTCGTTAATAAAACTCGTATGGTTTATATTATTTCGAAAACCTCGTTTGTGTGACATCGTTCCAAAATCGTTTACTCAAGTGAACTAAATAATGCTACGGTATGTAATATGTTGAAAACACTTATATATAAGAAGTACCAGTGGCGTATCTACCATGTTTTCACCACATTACCCCCGTCCCGTTATCTAAACACTTAACCAAAAACCAATCGTTTATCCAACTCGTTTAATCTTGTATGAAATCGTTCCCAAATCGTTAATTTGTTTAAATCGTCTAAATCATCCTCGTTTTAAGTGTGAAAACTATTTGTGGTCGCCTCGCTAATAACATTCAAACCTTCGTGACTTGACTACCTCGCTTCTCGCATTAATAAACCACCAAAGGGTAAATTAATATTCAGATTCAGTCATTACCCACTTAACCCACACATAACCATGGGTGCAGTTCGATAATGGGATTTGTCAGATCCTATGGTACCATAACCTAATACTGGTCGGCTTGATCAATGCTAATGAATGTCATTCGTTATGTAACTACAACCAACAAGTTCGTTCACATTATCGAAATCGTTATTAGTTTAGTATAAACCATCTTAATCGTTTTTGAAACCATTGTTATAATATGGAAAATCGTTTTGATTCATATGAATCACCCCAAAACAATTGAATACAGTAAAATAGGGAACTATGTACTCACATGGAGTGCAAAGTATCCTCAATCAATAGAACTTCAACAAACTCGAGCAAACCAGAGAAATCAAACAGCACCTAGTAATCCAATCACTAGTCAAACAATAGACGCCTAAATCGGAAGATCGAACGGAATGAGGTCTTGTAAACCAAATGAGTGTTGGAACTCATGTGATATGGTTTATCAAAGCCCACATCCTAAATTGAAACCTATCCTAAGTGCTTTTCGACCCATCGTGACCCATTAAGGTAGCTTATGCTACTTTAACGCGTCGCTCGCGCAAAAGCGCATTCGAGACGTCTAACTAGCCCTATGACAAGTGTTTTTTGCCTAAACATGCTTAAATATGTTACATAATCAGTTATGTGACAAAATTTTAGGTTACATATGCTTAATTACTAATTATGCATGAGAAGGGTATTTTGGTAATTTACCTAAGGCATATAAACTACTTATCATACAACTACATTAAACTAGGTGACCATAAGGTATAACCTCGGAAGGTTATTCCCTATGCAACTATGGTCACTAAACATGTTTGGTCGGATCCTAATGATCGACCAAACGGGTTGTGTTAGAAAGTCTAAGCGGGTGTTTAGTCCGCTTGACTTACGACTCTACACAAGCACCAAACTAAAAGTGACGAGCTAAACATTCTAGAACATGTTTAGTTAAGTTGGAAAACAGGTTTTGATATCAAAACAAACGGTTTTGATACCTTAGAGTAGTTTGGTTACAAAATACACTTAAATACGCATTTTGGCCAAAACTACGACTCGTCACTACGCCTAGTCAACGTGGTAATCAGTAGGTATAGTCACAAGGGACTATAACCATCGTGATTACGCTCACGTTGCAAAGTTCAACGGAACTTTGTGTTGACCATTGACTGGTCAAAGCTGAAAGTCAAACTTGTTTGACTTTCATGCTTGAAATATAAGAACAAGCAAGAAGAGGACTTACAAAGGGTCCAAGAAGGATGTTTGATCTAAAATAGCTCAGGTATGAAGCGCAAACACCCCAACTTAGAGCTGATTTCAGATTCAAGTGTGAGACATGAGCAAGAGGGCCTTTTTATTTATAGTAAGTTAGGAGTTCTAGGATCAATCCAAGTGTTGTGAAGCCCAAATCTTGGCCATACACTTGTTAATCTAAGGTTGGGCACCAGCAAAACAGGTAAACAAGTCCATAGATTGCAAAAACCATGTCTAAAACCAGTTGCAACAACTGGAATGGAAGTTTATGAATTTTGTGGTGCTGGAACAAGCTTACGGACCGTAAGGCTATGGTCCATATGGTCCGTAAGGTACCTGCAGACCAGACACTTTCACTTATTTACAGTTTAGCCCCTGCACCTTGTTTCGTTGCGTATCGGCACTTCTAACACCCGTCAAACCCATTTTCAAGCTCCAAAATGATGTTAAAACATAGGGAACATGAAATATGCTTGAAAACATCCCGGGTGTCAGTTCGTTTGGCCGTACGGTTGCGTTGTTCGGTTAATTACGACGGAAGTCGTAACGAACGCAAAACCGATCCAAATTAAGCGACAAATATAATTTTATCATACCAATCACTAAAATAAAATATTTTAATGATTAGATAAATTTTTGGATGTCCGGATATATTCAGAACGTAAGATATGCGCGGAAATGCAAACTTGTGCACTTTTTGACGCTTTTAGTCCCTGAATGACCAATAAAGTTTGTTTTAGCATACCGAACCCCTCAAAGCCTATTTCTAAGATATGTAAAGGATATTTAGGGTATGTTTAACTTATGATCAAGTTCCGGAGTGTTCGTTACTATACAAATCGGTATAGTTTCGCAGTTTGACACAACTAGTCCCTGCGATCGAACAATCTTGATTTCAACACACCAAACCATCCAAAGCTTATTTCTAAGTTATGTGGAGGTTATTTAAGGTATGTTAAGCCTATTTCACTATTCCGGAGTGTTCGTTGCATTTAAACTGGTTATATTTACGCATCAGTGCGCGTATAACCTTCCAGAAAGCGATTTAAAGCTTGAAATCGGAATCGAATCGAATTGTAAAATCACCAAACACAATTACACACATAACAACATCAAAACACATATAATAACACCAAAGCACATTGTTTTATTAATAATCATCATTGTTTTACATCGTACATTGATTACAGAACACAGTTGTCACAACCACCCCTTTCTCTCCCAACATATATATATATACATATGTATTATATGTAAATTAGCTCAAAACAGGTATTTTACTGAATACCAGGTATTTTATCTAGCGTTTTAATCCCGTTTTAGTGCGTTTTAAATTATTTTTATCATTCTATAAAAATAATCACTTAAAATTATTACTGAAATAATTACCAATTGCCTTGACTGGTTGCGTTGATGGTATTTTGTTTAATTCGTGCAGTGTCGCGCGATACGCGCTCAAACTCGAAAAATAGAGTTTCTTAGCGTTTTAAATTATTTTTCCACACAGATATGATTAAAATTATTATTCTAATCATAACAGACTATTTTTAGGATTTTAACACTGATCGGGTGGTCACCGACGTTCGTTTCGCATTTTAAGCGTTACGCGATAAGCGTTAGTTTTATCTTTGCCAACATAATTTTATACACATCTAAATTTACCAACACATCAAATATCATATAATAACATCACAATCAGTCACAAATAGTCATGTTACATGTTCACTACACAGATTAATATTGTTCGGTATGGCCTGAGAGGTCGGGTGTCACAGTGGTGCTGAAGATGTTAAAGACAGACAGAGAAAGAAGATAGAAAGCTACGAGATTGACTACAGCAATATCCAAGGGGAGTCTGTGAGTGCATATGTCTATCTCTTTCGTTAATCACGTATCATAGCTTAATCAGAAGAGACAAGACTGGTGCTGAACAGAGCAAAACATAAAGTTCATACGTGTTGAAGTCAGTTCGTACGAATGGACGAAGCAGGACCGTACGAATGGACAAAATAAGTGATAGGTTGTTTAGTTACTGGCAGTTCGTATGAACGGAGTCAGTTCGTATGAACCGAGTCCATCCACAAGTCTGCTTGGTACGAAGGGACTGTGCTTATATATATGTGTGTTGGGTCTTGTCATTAGAAAACTTGGCTGACTTAGAAATCAATAGAAATCAACATTTAGCTACATCTTTGTGTTCAATCTACACACTTATTTGGATTCCGCACAGGATACATGTTCTACGCATACAATGGTTAAGGAATCGATCCTCAGGGCGAATCTACAAGCAAGCTGTCTCGAATCTGCAAAATCTTGTCTGTCGTCTCTTGTATAACCTAACAAGCATTAGCTCTCCCTGAAAAGGAGGTGATCCAGCCGCACCTTCCAGTATGGCTACCTTGTTACGGCTTCACTCCAGTCACTAGCCCTGCCTTCGGCATCCCCCTCCTTGCGGTTAAGGTAACGACTTCGGGCATGGCCAGCTCCCATAGTGTGACGGGCGGTGTGTACAAGGCCCGGGAACGGATTCACTGTCGTATAGCTGACCGGCGATTACTAGCGATTCCGGCTTCATGCAGGCGAGTTGCAGCCTGCAATCCGCTCGGGATCGGTGATTTGAGCTTCTCTGATCTCGTGCCAACAAATAGGCGATAGACACTTACGACCATACAATGCATCAAAAGGTGCTATTTGAGTACTCGCAAGATACTTGTTGTTGTATGAGAATTCTATCAAAGGCAAGTGAATATCCCAGTTGCCACCAAAATCAATTACACATGAATTAAGCATATCCTCTAGAGTTTGGATAATGCGCTCGGTTTGACCGTCGGATTGAGGATGGAAAGCGGTACTAAGATTTAGATGAGTACCAAGAGCGGATTGAAACGTTTTCTAAAGACGAGAGGTGGAACAACCATCACGGTCCGAGATGATGTCAATGGGGATACCATGATGACAGATGATTTCATCCGTGTAGATACGAGCCAATTTCTCGACTTTGTAATCTTCACGAACGGGGAGGAAGTGAGCATACTTGGTCAATCGGTCAATGATTACCTAAATACTGTCATGACCAGAAGAAGTACAAGGAAGCTTAGTGATAAAATCCATAGCGATACTCTCTCATTTCCAGACAAGAATTTATGGTTGTTCGAGCAGGCAAGAGGGACGTTGATGTTCAGCTTTCACTTTACAACAAGTGAGACACTTCGAAACAAAGGTGGCGATATCTTTCTTCATGCCAGGCCACCAATAAGACGCACGCACATCGTGGTACATCTTATCAGCACCAGGATGAATAGAATATCGAGACTTGTGTGCCTCCTTCATTAGAAGTTCAAGGAGATCGTCATGATTAGGAACCAAGACGCGATTTAGATAATATAGAATACCATTGGATTTTTTTACGAGTTGATCTTCTACACCACATTTCATCTCATTATAGAGGTTACCCTCATTAACAGATGAGTATTGAGCTTCTCGAATGCGGTTTCAAAGATCGTCTACGAGTTGGAAGAAACGAACACTCTTGACATGAGTTTTACTACTAAGAGTGTCGGCCACGACATTCGCTTTACCTGGATGGTAGCAAATTTCGTAGTCATAGTTGTTTAACAACTCTACCCAGTGACATTGACGTATTTTGAGTTCCTTTTGATTGAAGACGTGCTGAAGGCTCTTATGGTCGGTGAAGACCACACACTTAGTACCATAAAGGTAGTGTCGCCATATCTTCAATGCAAAAACAACTGCACCAAGTTCAAGATCGTGCGTAGTGTAGTTTTTCTCATGGATTTTGAGCTGTCTCGACGCGTAAGCGATGACCTTGTCCCGTTGCATAAGAACACAACCAAGACCCTGGTTTGACGCATCGCAATGCATGACGAAATCGTCGTTCCGTCAGGAAGAGCAAGGATAGGAGCATTGCAAAGAATGTCCTTGAGGGTTTGAAAATACTCCTCTTTCTTGGGACCCCAAACAAAAGGTTTATCTTTCTGGGTCAAAGAAGTGAGAGGAACGTCGATTTTCGAGAAGTTGGAAATGAATCAACGATAATAACTAGCCAATCCAAGGAATGAACGAATTTCAAACGGAGACTTAGGAGCAATCTAATTCTTCATAGCTTCGATCTTCGCAGGGTAAACGTGAATACCAAGTTCGTTGATGACATGGCCAAGAAATTGAACTTTTTTCAACCAAAATTCACATTTGGAGAATTTGGCGTAAATTTGTTCAGTACGCAAGAGTTCAAGGATAAGAGGCAAGTGTCTCTCATGCTCTTCTTGTGTCTTGGAGTAGATAAGGATATCGTCAATAAAGACGATCACGAAATGGTCGAGATAAAGCTTGCACACACGGTTCATCAATTCCATGAAGACCATAGGTGCGTTGGTCAAACCAAAGGGCATGACCACGAACTCGTAATGACCATAACGTGTACGAAAAAGCGGTTTTGGGTATATCTTCTTTGAGAACTCGAAGTTGATGATAACCAGAATCTTGGAAAAACACGTCATGCCTTGAAGTTGATCAAAAAGATCGTCGATGCGAGGAAGATGTCACACCCCCAAAATCCACCAGCGGAGTATCACCGCAGGAGGCGTGACTGACCAGTATCAAGCCACGAATCATATTGAATAACATAGTAAAGTAAATAAAAGTCCAACCACACAATATAATTGATGTTCGAAAACAGTTTAATAAGTCTAAGTAATTCAGCGGAAGCAAATAGTTCAAAACCCAAATCATAAGTTAAAAGTGTTTAAGTTTATCATGAACACTCAATGTCCATGCACCACAACGACACCTCCCATGCAAGCTCCTGCTAAGTACCTAACGACCTGCAAGGCATGTAACAACGAGTCAACAACAAAGTTGAGCGAGTTCACGGTTGGTTGTCCAGTTTAAAGTTGTTTCAAAAGCCGTAAGTTCATTCGAAAACCAGTAGTTAATCAGTTCCTTGTTTCCCAAACCATAAACAGTGGGGGCTACCCCATGTAACCACTAGACCGTTACCATATCGACAACTGACTGAGAAAGTTGTGCCCTACGTCAATGTCTATCATCATTGACTACGTGCCCATATCCATTAGTACACGCCCGTCCTCCCGGCATGGTGTGAGGCTTGTCAACCCTAATAGCGCTATTAACTAATGACCCGCTCGCCATTGGCCCGGCGATTAAGTCGATATAAAAATGAGGGACTTAATGATAGAGTTTTGTTTAGTAAGTTATAGGTTGTCGTCCTTCCCAACTGAGGACGGAGGTACGTAATCTATCCAAAGAGAATACGCAGGTTAATGTTGTCATCCTTCTCAACGAGGATGGAGGTACATATTCTGTTAAAGGTGAATATGTAGGTTTCGCTTTAGTTTCTTAACCCATTCCCAAACCACTGGGAATCCCATGCCTTATAAGAAGTGTGAACTCACTGTCACACCCCGACCACGTAAAACAACAAATCGTGGCGGAAACATCGGGGAGTGTTGTAACAGAATAATTGTTTCACAACCATGGATTAAATAATTTCGTTTTATTGAATTGTTGAACTCATTGTTTTATTACAAATCAGATAAATACAAATATTATCTTTCAAGTTTTAAAGTCGCTAAGGCACGAGTCCATCCTATGTATAGCATGCATCAACAATCATCACATAACAGCACCTGAAACATGTGTAAAAATAGGCACGTCAGCATAAAAATGCCTGTGAGATACATAGGTTTTATTATAATAGGATTCATGACTTAAAAGTTTTAGAAAATATTTAATAAAAAATAGTCATGATCCTTAAAATATTTTCTTTTATAAATCATACTAAAATTTATATGAAATCAGATAATAAAACAGCATAATACATAAATAAATAATTAAGTAAAATGAGTTTGTAAAACAATATTTTGATAAAAAGGTTTGTAATATATATATAAAAATACACTTTGGTTTTAAGAAAGTCGAATAAATAATATATTAAAATATATTTCAGTTCCAAATTCGTTAAACAAATAGTATATTAAATATACTTTAGTCCTCAAAATAATAATTTTCAGTAATATATCAAAAGTATACTTTGGTTTTATTAATAACATATTAAACTATGCTTTGGTTTTATAAATAACATATTAAACTATGTTTTGGTTTTATAAATAACATATTAAACTATGTTTTGGTTTTATAAATAACATATTAAACTATGCTTTGGTTTTATAAATAACATATTAAACTATGTTTTGGTTTTATAAATAACATATTAAACTATGCTTTGGTTTTATAAGTAACATATTAAACTATGTTTTGGTTTTATAAATAACATATCAAACTATGTTTTATTAATTAACAAAATATATGTTGGTTTTGTACATTATCACATATGAGAGCATATCAAGCTATACTTTTGGGAATATAACTAAATATACAATAAAAATGTGATTTAAGAATTCATTCAGACCTGAGTGCATCAAAATACACCTTTGAGACCATAGAAATACCACAAAGGCAATCCCTATTTGGATAAAATATCGGTTTCTGACATTCCATGACAACATGAATGGGGTGTCAAATCCTATAGCGCTATATCATACTACCAACCGGTCTGGTGAACATAAAATAAGTACTATCCAACAATTTACTTTTATAATCTTGGGAAAATTAGTGTTTAAACTATAAATAATCATTCAGGTTGTCAAAAGATAAGTACTAATACGTATAATAAATTATACTTTGAAATCATGAACATAACAAATAGGTACACATGCTTCACCCCAAAACATTGAAAACAGTAAAAGAGGGGACTATGTACTCACTTGAGATTGCTTAGATGTCTTGAATAACAACCAAGCACAGCTAGAGGGATCACGGAAATCAAACATCACCTAATATAGGTAACTAAGTAAATAAACCGGACCTAAATCGGAAGATCGGATAGAATGAGGTTTCGTAAACCAAATGAGGGTGGGAACTCATATAATTTGGTTTAACAAAGCCTACATACTAAAACGAAACCTAACCTAAGTGCTTACAACCCATTTCTTCCCGTTTAGGTAGCTTACGCTACTTTAACGCGTCGTTCGCGTAAAACGCGTTCGGAACGCCTAACTAGTCCTATGGCAAGTATTATATGCCTAAACATGTTTAATTATGTTGCATAATCAGTTAAATGACAAAACGTTTGGGTTACATATGCTTAAATATCAATTATGCATAAAAAGGGCATTTTGGTCATTTTCCTAAGGCATATAAACTACCTATCATACAACTAACTAAACAAAGTGACCATAAGGTATAACCTCGGAAGGTTATTCCCTATGCAACTATGGTCACCTAATGTGCTTGGTCGGATCCTAATGATCGACCAAGCGGGTCGGGTTCGAAAGTCTAAGTGGCTGTTCAGACCGCTTACCTTACGACCCTATATAAGCACTAAACCTAAAGTGATGAGTTAAACATGTTTAACAAGGTTTGAAAACAATTTAGATATCAAAACAAACGATTTTGATACCCAATAATAGTTTGGTTGCAAAATACGCATGAATACGCATTTTGGCCGAAACTACGACTCGTCACTACGCCTAATCAACGTGGTAATCAGTAGGTATAGTCACATGGGACTATAACCATCGTGATTACGCTCACGTTGCAAAGTTCAAACGAACTTCGTGTTGACCATAAACTGGTCAATGCAGAAAGTCAAACACTGTTTGACTTTCCCGCTTAAAAAAAACGCATAAAAGAACGAAAGAAGCTTACAAAGGGTCCAAGCTAGGAAGATATGATCTACAAATTCTCAGGTATGAAGCATTTGAGCTTCAACTTAGAGAAAATTAGATCATGTGTGAGGAAAGAATGAAAATGAGGTGGGTATATATAGGATTCGGTCCACCGTTAAGATCGTTTATCGAGAACCGTGCTTTAATCATGGCCTTACACTTGGGCCCAAGGTTTTAGAATACCATGGGAACATGTAAAACCATCAAATACCAGCCCATAGGGTGCAAAACCATGGGTTAAAACCATCAAAATCTCAAAAATGGACCAAGTTCAATGTATCTGCCAGAAATTTCAAAAATGGTCCCTGCACTTATAAAACTTGATTTTTTTGAAATTTTAAAGCCCGTTAACCCCATTTCAAGGCTCTAAAATAAAGTTAAAGTATAGGGAACTATAAATGTGCTCAAAAATATCTCAGATGTCGGTTCGTTTGGTCGTACGGTTGCGTTGTTCGGTTAATTACGACGGAAATCGTAACGAACACAAAAACGATCCAAATTACGCGACGAATGGAATTTTATCATGCCAATCACTAAAATAAATTATTTTAGTGATTACATAAATTTTTGGCTGTCCAGGTATATTCAGAATGTAAGATATGCGCGAAAATGCAAACTTATGCACTTTTGACGCTTTTAGTCTCTATTGATCAAATAAGTTTATTTTAGCATACCGAACCCCTCAAAGCCTATTTCTAAGCTAAGTAAAGGAAATTTAGGTTATGTTTAACTTATGATCAAGTTCCGGAATGTTCGTTACGGTACGAATCGACATACTTTCACAGTTTGTCGAAATTAGTCCCTGTAAGCGAATAAACTTGATTTCGACACACCAAACCATCCAAAACTTATTTCTGAGTTATGTAAAGGTTATATAAGGTATATTAATCCTATGTCACTATTCCAGAGTGTTTGTTGCATTAAACTGATTATATTTACGCATCAGATCGCGTATAATCTTCCAGAAAGCGATTTAAAGCTCGAAATCGAACAAGAATTGATATGTGCAAACGATGCACATATTTATACAAATTCCATGTATGAAATACAATATTTCATTGGTTTGGTATTTGTATGATGGTTGAAGTGACACAGGTGTCACAGTCTCCCCTACTTTAGGAAATTTCATCCCGAAATTTAATTTTAGGGGAAACTTGTGAAGACAACTGTGATGGTTTCGCTTTCGAATGAATCCCTCGAACCCTAAGTAAAAATCTGGGCCATGTTTGGATTCTTAGCGAAATTGTCAACCGTCAAAGTGAAGTCCTTGTAGTAACAAAACATGGAGTTTAGAACTACGGACAGAAGAATTTTTCTTATGAAGACTATCATAGGAAACTTGTGTGTGCTCGAAATCAGAGTCGGAGAGTGTAAGATAAAATGACATTGGTCAAGGTCCAGGACTTCTAGTAACTTAAATAACGCTACGTTCGCAATGTAATAAGGAACACTTATATATAGGAAGTACCCGCGGCGTATCCACCATGCCCCTTTTTACATTGTTCCCGTATCGTTATTCTTGTCACTATAGGTCTTAACACATGACAAAACTTGCTGTGGTTTCTGTGCACTGAATTCAATTACGTAATTCCTTGCACAATCCGCACAATTCATTTCGTAATGCGTAGGGGAAAAATCAATTGAATAAACATGAAGCGATTTGACTAGACCACCAAAGGATCTTTTTAACTAGATCAACGAACGATCTTTTTAACTAGATCAACACATGATCTTCTTAACTAGACGGTCGTACGATCTCCTTAAATAGACCACTTAAGGGATCTTTTCAATTATATCATCACATGATATTCCTAACCAGATTTTTAGATCAATCGGTTTAATTAGACCACTCAAGGGGTCCAATTATAGAATAGTACTTCATAATCCAAGGGACTTAACTACAACGTAGAAGTCCATTAAGGATTTTAGATAGTACCTTTGGATATCCTACTATGAATCCCTCATACGAGATATGGAAGATTCTATGAGAATTTGGATAACGAAAATTCAGATTACACAAAAACACAAGACATAAAAGGAATCACATAAGCACATATAATCACATAATTGTTTAGCTTGATCATTAATTTGTTATCTTTGGACACGGGTATTTAAAGCATATCAGGAATCCCATATGTGGATTTCATTCGGCACTTTAAACATCTTCAAGAATCTAACTATGGAGATAGAAAGATCTTAATAGGAATTCGACTTTGTCCTTATTGAATTGTAATATACGTATTAAGGCATACGAATAATTCAATTAAGGGCTCCGATATTTATCCACAAGGATCTAATTATGAGGATAGAAAGATCCTATTTTGGATTTTGGAATTTGTGTAACGAGAGGTGTTTCGAAACCTTGCACTAAACGTGCTTAATTCGATACAAAAGGTAGAAAGTTCATTAGGTTGAGGTACTAGATATGCCAAGGCGACATATAAAGCAGAATTTGGAGGTTGAGTAGTGGCAGGATTTGCAACAGCTTTGCTTTGGACAACAAAGTGGCACATGTTAACCAAATGTCCCCATGTCCACAGTGGGTACATTTGAAACAGGGTATTTAATTCGGATGATGACGGTTGCATTGATTGCACCAAGGAGAAGTTCCCTTGTACGGCTTCATCCCTGAGGTGAGTCATGGTGATAGCTAAATCAACGGTCCTCCGGAGTACGACGCCTATTTGTTGGGCAATTGAAGCACCTGGTTCGGATACTTAAGTGTTGTTGCGATGAAGAGGCATCATGAAGAAATTGAAAGACATGGGAGGAAACAAGGGAAATGAAAACAGAATGACAATGCATAAAAATTGCGATCTTTTATTTGTTACCTAAGGCAAACAAAAGGAAATGGTGATTAATCAAGGTAAGTAGGTCATATTAATGTATCGCGAAGACATGTTTTAGCCTATAAGTGGACACTCACCCCAAGAGTTCCCAGGTAAGAGTGACTGGTCCGATTATGTGTATTTGTACGAACGCTCTAGCCTTAGACAGAAAGCTCAGAGTACAGGCATCCACCCTTCCAGATTGCACGGGTTCACATTATAAGACCCAAACTTTGACGAGATTTTGAAAACTTAGAAGGTTCAAAACCTAGTAATCAATCATCCTAGAACAGATGATTGGTTTTCAAAGCGGATTCGAAATTTGTGTTCTTATTGTGGTTGTCACCTAAGGATAAGTGACGGTATTGTTTTAAAACTAAACACAAGATAACTTGTGTTAGGGTCCTAGGAAGGTTATAGTCAAGGTCAAAGCATTACTAATAACCTAATTCCCTATAACCATTGGCTCTGATACCAACTTTTCTGTCACACCCCGACCATGTAAAACAACAAATCGTGGCGGAAACGTCGGGGAGTGTTGTAACAGAATCATTGTTTCACAACCATGGATTAAATAATTTCGTTTTATTGAATTATTGAACTCATTGTTTTATTACAAATCAGATAAATACAAATATTATCTTTCAAGTTTTAAAGTCTCTAAGGCACGAGTCCATCCTATGTATAGCATGCATAAACAATCATCATATAACAGCACCTGAAACATGTGTAAAAATAGGTACGTCAGCATAAAAATGCCTGTGAGATACATAGGTTTTATTATAATAGGATTCATGACTTATAAGTTTTAGAAAATATTTAATCAAAAATACTCATGATCCTTAAAATATTTTCTTTTATAAACCATACTAAAATTTATAAGAAATCAGATAATAAAACAGAATAATACATAAATAAATAATTAAGTAAAATGAGTTTGTAAAACAATATTTCGATAAAAAGGTTTGTAATATATATATAAGAATATACTTTGGTTTTAAGAAAGTCGAATAAATAATATATTAAAATATATTTCAGTTCCAAAATCGTTAAACAAATAGTATATTAATTATACTTTAGTCGTCAAAATAATAAATTTCAGTAGTATATCAAAAGTATACTTTGGTTTTATTAATAACATATTAAACTATGCTTTGGTTTTATAAATAACATATTAAACTATATTTTGATTTTATAAATAACATATTAAACTATGTTTTGGGTTTATAAATAACATATTAAACTATGTTTTGGTTTTATAAATAACATATCAAACTATGTTTTATTAATTAACAAAATATATGTTGGTTTTGTACATTATCACATAAGAGAGCATATCAAACTATACTTTTGGGAGTATAACTAAATATACAATAAAAATGTGATTTAAGAATTCATTCAGACCTGAGTGCATCAAAATACACCTTTGAGACCATAGAAATACCACAAAGGCAATCCCTATTTGGATAAAATATCGGTTTCTGACATTCCATGACAACAGGAATGGGGTGTCAAATCCTATAACGCTATATCATACTACCAAACGGTCGGGTGAACATAAAATAAGTACTATCCAACAATTTACTTTTATAATCTTGGGAAAAATTAGTGTTTAAACCATAAATAATCATTCATTTTGTCAAAAGATAAGTACTAATACGTATAATAAATTATATTTTGAAATCATGAACATAACAAATAGGTACACATGCTTCACCCCAAAACATTGAAAACAGTAAAAGAGGGGACTGTGTACTCACTTGAGATTGCTTAGATGTCTTGAATAACAACCAAGCAAAGCTAGAGGGATCACGGAAATCAAACAGCACCTAATATAGGTAACTAGGTAAATAAACCGGACCTAAATCGGAAGATCGGATAGAATGAGGTTTCGTAAACCAAATGAGTGTGGGAACTCATATAACATGGTTTAACAAAGCCTACATACTAAAACGAAACCTAACCTAAGTGCTTACGACCCATTTCTACCCGTTTAGGTAGCTTATGCTACTTTAACGTGTCATTCGCGTAAAACGCGTTCGGAACGCCTAACTAGTCCTATGACAAGTATTATATGCCTAAACATGTTTAATTATGTTGCATAATCAGTTAAATGACAAAACATTTGGGTTACATATGCTTAAATATCAATTATGCATAAAAAGGGCATTTTGGTCATTTTCCTAAGGCATATAAACTACCTATCATACAACTAACTAAACGAAGTGACCATAAGGTATAACCTCAGAAGGTTATTCTCTATGCAACTATGGTCACCTAATGTGCTTGGTCGGATCCTAATGATCGACCAAACGGGTCGGGTTTGAAAGTCTAAGTGGTTGTTTAGATCGCTTACCTTACGATCCTATATAAGCACTAAACCTAAAGTGACGAGTTAAACATCTTAAAACATGTTTAACAAGGTTTGAAAACAATTTAGATATCAAAACAAACGGTTTTGATACCCAATAATAGTTTGGTTGCAAAATACGCATGAATACGCATTTTGGCCGAAACTACGACTCGTCACTATGCCTAATCAACGTGGTAATCAGTAGGTATAGTCACATGGGACTATAACCATCGTGATTACGCTCACATTGCAAAGTTCAAAAGAACTTCGTGTTGACCATAAACTGGTCAATGCAGAAAGTGAAACACTGTTTGACTTTCCCGCTTAAAAAAACACATAAAAGAACGAAAGAAGCTTACAAAGGGTCCAAGCTAGGAAGATATGATCTATAAATTCTCTGGTATGAAGCATTTGAGCTTCAACTTAGAGAAAATTAGATCATGTGTGCGGAAAGAATGAAAATGAGGTGGGTATATATAGGATTCGGTCCACCGTTTAGATCGTTTTTCGAGAACCATGCTTTAATCATGGCCTTACACTTGGGCCCAAGGTTTTAGAATACCATGGGAACATGTAAAACCATCAAATACCAGCCCATAGGGTGCAAAACCATGGGTTAAAACCATCAAAATCTCAAAAATGGACCAAGTTCAATGTATCTGCCAGAAATTTCAAAAATGGTCCCTGCACTTGTAAAACTTGATTTTTTTGCACTTTTAAGCCCCGTTAACCCCATTTCAAGGATAAAAAATAAATTTAAAGTATAGGGAACTTGAAATGTGCTCAAAAATATCTCGGATATCGATTCGTTTGGTCGTACGGTTGCGTTGTTCGGTTAATTACGACGGAAATAGTAACGAACGCAAAAACGATCCAAATTACGCGACGAATGGAATTTTATCATGCCAATCACTAAAATAAAAAAAATTTAATGATTACATAAATTTTTGGATGTCCGGGTATATTCAGAACGTAAGATATGCGCGAAAATGCAAACTTATGCACTTTTGACGCTTCTAGTCTCTATTGATCAAATAAGTTTATTTTAGCATACCGAACCCCTCAAAGCCTATTTCTAAGATATGTAAAGGATATTTAGGGTATGTTTAACTTATGACCAAGTTCCGGAGTGTTCGTTACAGTACGAATCGGCATACTTTCACAGTTTGTCGAAATTAGTCCCTGTAAGCGAATAAACTTGATTTCGACACACCAAACCATCCAAAACTTATTTCTAAGTTATGTAAAGGTTATTTAAGGTATATTAAGCCTATGTCACTGTTCCAGAGTGTTTGTTGTATTAAACTGATTATATTTACGCATCAGATCGCGTATAATCTTCCAGAAAGCGATTTAAAGCTCGAAATCGAACTAGAATTGATATGTGCAAACGATACACATATTTATACAAATTCCAATTATGAAATACAATATTTCATTGGTTTGGTATTCGTATGATGGTTGAAGTGACACAGGTGTCACACTCACCTTAGGTTAGCTCGGCAGATACACGAAAAGGCCACTTGAGCTATATGGGGTCAACCATGTCCAAACATGGTTACCATACAAGTCAAGTCTTGGTTCAAGTAGTGCACGTATGATTACATAGAACTAACACTTAATGATCATGGCATACACATTGCACATGCTAGACAGTTAAGTTAAACACATAAAACCCATGGTTGTGCGATCAGGATGTATTGGGCTGAAGTATGCAAGCCCAATCACATCTTATGCGATTGGAGCAATTGAAACCCAACCAAAACCCCGGCCCAACATGTTGTGCGATCAGCACAACCTTGTGCGATCCACAACATGTTGTGCAATCCAGAGTGTGCCCAGCCCAACAATCAAAAAGCCCATACATATATACACGGCCCAGTTAATAACAAACATTGGTCTTGTGTGGTCCGAATAGACTTGTGCGATTGAAAAGTCCTTGTGCGATCCGGATAACTTGTGCGATCCAGTTAAGTTGTGCGACTGGGTTGGGTCATTCGGCCCAATAACATATATTAAGTCTAACTACTGTGTGTGGCCCAAGGCTTGTGCGATCGGCACTGTTATGTGCAATCCACAAGTCTTGTGCGATCATGCAATACTGTGTTGTATATTGTGTTCTAACCAGTTGTGCCTTAACTTGCGCGATTAGCCCTTGTGCGATCCAAGGGCTTGTACAATCAGTCTTTATGGACCTGATCTTGTGCGGTTCAACGGCCTTGAGCGATTAACTATCTAAATCCCTGATTTTATGTGAATCAGTTATTCCTTCCTTATTTACCCGGTTACAACCAATCAATGCTAACAGTTTCGGTTTTTACAAACCATCGATTAAACCAATTAAACATCAACAAAATCCTCATGAACCCTAAAACAATTCATCATCAATACTTCATGAATATACCCATAGTAGCCGATAATCTTATATTCGGTTCTAGATTAGTAGTAACGTCATAAAATCATCAATCTTATATCGATTAATTACAACATACATGTGAGCCGATTATCATTTAATTCTCATGAACCAATAATACCAATGATTCTATTACAAGCACCCCAAGTCATCATGCAAACACTCATACAATCATTCATTCAATCATAACAAACATGGCATCATGTATCATATAAACAATAGCAAGGTACTAACCGGATTGATGTTTGGAACAAAGAAAACCCGAAGGATCAAAGGCTGCCGTTTACCTTTGAAGAGGAGGAAGAGGGAGGTTTAGGGTTTGTGTGTTCTTGTGTAATTTGCAAATGATAGGGAAAACAAACCCTCGAAAGGATCATGTGTCGGTTTATATTGTAAAGTGACCGAAACCCCTAATGGGCTGCCTATTCGGTTCGAATTCGAGCATAGTGGGCCGAGCAGGGTAAGCGAATTAAGACCATGATGTGCGGCCCAAGTGTGTTGTGCGATCCAAGTTATATATATACATACATATATTCACAAAATACAAACATAATATTTCATTTAAAAAAACATATCACGTTATCACATATTGTCCAAACAAGTTACATCAAAGCACCACAAAAGGTTCTAAATTACGAGTTGTCACATCATCCCCAAGTTGAAAGAAATTTCGTACCGAAATTTAGCATGTTGCTACTGAGGAAGCTAGCTAGGTTGCGTGGTTTTCTTGGCTTTCCTGGGGTGTCACATCATCCCCCCTTGGTTTGGAATTTCGTCCCGAAATTCCGCAGTAGCTTCAGCCTCAGTAGTGGTTGTACTTTTCTCGAACAACTGGGGATACTTGTGTTTCATTTGGTCTTCTTGTTCCCAGGTGAACTCTGGACCACGATGGGAGTTCCAACGAACTCGAACAAGAGCTATTCTGATGTGCTTGAGAACCTTAACATCTCGGTCGGTAATCTCTACAGGTTCTTCGACGAATTGCAGCTGATCGTCGATGGTGAGTTCCTTGAGAGGAACTATGAGGGTCTCATCTGACAGACACTTCTTCAGATTTGACACGTGGAATATGTTGTGAACTCCACTGAGTTCTTCAGGTAGATTCAGTTTGTAGGCCACCCTGCCTATTTTCTCCATGATTTCGAAAGGTCCGACATATCGCGGGTTGAGTTTGCCTCGTTTACCAAAACGAACTACACCTTTCCAAGGTGAGACTTTAAGTAGTACTCGATCCCCAACCTGGAACTCGAGTGGTTTCTTCCGCTTATCAGCGTAGCTTTTCTGACGGTCATGAGCTGCCGCCATTCGTTGTCGTATCTGAGCAATATTTTCAGTTGTGTCGATGACGAACTCTGGGCCAGTGAGTTGGCTGTCTCCAACTTCTGCCCAGCATAGAGGTGATCGGCATTTTCGTCCATACAATGCCTCGAACGGAGCGGCCTGGATACTGGTGTTGTAACTATTGTTATATGAAAATTCTACCAAAGGTAGGTGCCTTTCCCAGCCGTTGCCAAAGTCGATGACACATGCTCGAAGCATGTCCTCGAGAGTTTGAATGGTGCGCTCAGACTGCCCATCCGTCTATGGATGATATGCTGTGCTCATGTCTAATCGAGAGCCAAAGGATTTGTGCATCGCTTGCCACAATTCAGAGGTAAAACGTGAGTCACGATTCGAAATGATGGAGGTTGGCACCCCGTGCCTCGAAACTATTTCCTTCAGGTAGATGTCTGCCAGAATGGAGAACTTATCTGTTTCCTTGATAACCAGGAAGTTTGCAGAGTTGGTTAATCGGTCCACTATCACCCAAATGGTATCGTTTCCTCATTGAGATCTAGGTAAACCCGTAACAAAATCCATGGAAATTTGCTCCCATTTCCATGTCGGGATCTCTGGTTGTTGAAGTAAGCCTGATGGTTTCTGGTACTCGATTTTGACTCTCGCACAAGTCAAGCATTTACTAACGTAGGTTGCTATGTTGGCTTTCATACTAGGCGACCAATACGTAGTCTTGAGATCGTGGTACATCTTATCCGAACCAGGATGTACCGAGTAGCGAGACTTGTGTGCTTCATCCATCACAAGCTCACGTAGATTTCCATAAAATGGGAGCCAGATGCGCCCCGTTATGTAGTAAGCGTCGTCTTCCTTTTTTTCTAACCGTTTCTTCGATCCTCGCAGGGACTCAACCCTGATGTTCTCTTCTTTCAATGCTTCAACCTGAGCATCACGAATTTGGGCAGGAAGGTTAGAGTGAATGGTAAGCTGTAATGCACGTACACGCTTAGGTTTCGTTTCTTTTCGACTGAGGGCGTCAGCCACAACATTGGCTTTGCCTGGATGGTACTTGATGGCACATTCGTAATC